>CANUEP010151820.1:0-126217 GCA_947857235.1 Jatropha podagrica | reverse complement strand
AGTTGGTCTACTGACCTGATTATCGAAAACTACCATAACACCTTGTCTTTCAAACTCATCAACGACAGCTTCAAAGGCATCAACAAGAGTCAAGCGCAATAGAAAATTGTTATTTTGAGCAATTCCTGCTATGGACTTTGTTAGGTTGAAAGATTTAAGGGAGTCTAAAACAGTGCGTTTTGAATAGCGAGTGAACATTTGGGTTGCCCATGTAAAACGAACGCAATTGAACTTCTCTTTAACCAATTCAGATACTGTATAGCGAAGAGGCTGCTTGTCAATCCCTTCGGTTACCATTGGCTCTACGTGGGATGGCCAATTTACACAAGTTAATTTCACTCTTGCGCCTGTTTTATCATCAAATATCCATCTCCCATTTGTTGATAAAGGAAAAGAAAAGCAAGGAGCTGTAAAAAGAAAACTCAGCGTGAGCAGAAAGAAAATCTTTTTCCCTGCCATTTTCCGTTCCAAGATTGGAGGTGTACACATTGTAATGCACAGTGTATCATATTTATAGGGATCAGAGAGGAGGGATATAAGATAGAATACATTTTTCTTCCAATTAGCAGTTACCCATATATTTAAGATAGTAATACTTTTGTTAATTCTCTTAAAATAAATTTGAAAGATAATAATATTCTATCCAAATAAGATCATAACAGCCTTTCAGGGAAAAAAAAATCATAACAGAGATCAAGAGGAGGAGCTAATAATATCCGAATAAGATTACATTTATCATGGGATTTAGTAGCAGTGCAAATTTTATTTATACGTCAAAATTTATTATTTTCAAAATAGAAAAATTTATTAGTGGATGAAATTTATATTTTTTCAAATTGGCACCGTCTAAATGAATTTCTGTTGATGAAAATTTATAGTAGTTTTTAATAATTTGAAGTAGTTAAAAGATGGTGTAAAATGTTGCCGAAATTATTAAAATAAAATAAAATAAAATAATTGATGATGTATTTTTCTGATGGTAAATTAAAGAAATTTTTTTAAAAAAATATTATTTTATTTAACAATAGAAAATACAATATTAGTGGATATTAAAGAAATAGTTTATATTTTGTGAATAAAAAAGATAGTTCAATTGCAAAGAATATTCGAGAGATATCTAAAATTATAAATTTGAGGTTCTTTCTTATAGTTCTCAAAATGATTATTTATATTATTGAATTCAATTTAAATTTCAGTGGTACCACATTTATCTTTACATAATTTTCTAATAATAACAAAAGTTATATAATTATATATACATTAATTACTAGTTATTATAATTATAAAAAATATTATTATTATTATTATTATTAGCCTCGTATGCGAGTCTGATTTTTTCTGTAACACTAGCTACCTTGCCGGGCACAAAGCCTCCATTCCAGATCAAATTCAGCAGCACTTGAGGCCTTAAAGCAGGCCAAGAAACGTTCGTCACTTTTGCTTTGAACTAAACCAAATTCACCCACAAACTTGAAATGGCTTCTCATTAGCTTCCACTTTCCTGAAACAAACTTGCTTTCAAGAAACCACACTCACACTACTTCCAGAGAAAAGAAACCAGCGTGGAAGCTGAAGCACTTGACCAGGCAAGTCCGTTAAAATCTTAGTGTTGGTGCAAAGGAAACTGATTTCCAATTTTACAGGGGAACAGAGATGAGGATTACAGAGGATATAATGTTATCTCAATGTAGTAAAAAATGTTCATAACATCACAGCGGTCTTTGAATTCCAAGAAATTAAGTCTATTTTAGGTAAAATACCCAGTACATAACAGTTTTTTAGTTTGGGGTTACAGAGTCGGTAGATTTTGCAAAACCGAAGCTATTATTTCGTATTGAGGTTGGTAGGAATCAGCAACTCTACAATGGTCCTGCTTTCAACGTTAGTTGTTAATACAAGGAACTGATAATACAAGCAATAAAATAACAAGAATAAAAATTAATAATAATGTCGAAGAAATATTATGGTCTCAAAACGGTGTGTCGAGCAACAGACAAAAAGATATTAAGCAAAATATGTCGAATACTTCTAAAATGTCATTAATTTTGCGCATGAATTTATATGGTAGATGTGATTCTTAATGACGCATCGAGCAGACGAGATAGGCATACTGATTTAATCCCAAGACCCTAAACTATTACCTAGAAGACAATATACAAGCTGTTTATCAGGTGTACAGATGATATCGACTCCAGAATAAGCCTTTATACAAGGCTTCTTAAACCAAAGGGGTACACCTTTAGATTTTTAGCCTGGAAACTCTAGCACGGAATTGCCTGAAATTGATTCCAATGCTTCCCACGTGTCTTAGACAAAATACTATGGTCTTCAAACGGTGTGCCAAGCAATAAACAGAGAAATATGGGACAAAATCTGCCGAATACTTCTAGAGTATCACAAATTTTGTATATGAATTTATATGGCGTATGCAATTCTTAATAATGTATTGAGCAAGTGAGATAGGCATACTGATTTGATCTCAAGACCCTAAACTATTGCTTAGAAGACCTGATATGAGTTGCCCATCAGGTGTACAAATGACATCATTCCGGAATAGACCTTCATACAAGGCTTCTTAGACTAAAGAGGTTTATGTTTGGATTTTTTGCCCAAAACTCTGGCATGGAATAACATGAAAATGATTTCATTGCATACTATACGTTTTAGATGAAATATTATAGTCTCAAAATTTCGTGACAAGCAACAGACAGAGAGATATTAAGCCAAAATTGTTAAATATTTTCAAAGTTGCACCGATTTTGTGCGTGAATTTATATAGCATATTGTCACATCAAGTAGGTAAGATAGGCATATCGAATTGACTATAAGATCCTAAACTATAGCCTAGAAGACCCTATAGGAGGTTTTCATCATGCATATAGACGATATTGGCTCCATAACAAGCCTTCATACAAGACTTCTTAGACCAAAGGGTTCACCTTTGGATTTTAGACTAGGAAGCTTTGGCACGGAATGACCCAAAAATGATTTCAATGCTTCCCACAAATTTTAAATGAAATATTATGGTCTTAAAATTTCATGCTAAGTAACAGACAGAGAGATATCAGCTAAAACTGTCGAATGCTTTTGGAGTGGTATTGATTTTGCGCATGATTTTATATGACGTATGAAATTCTTAATGATGCATCGAGCAGACAAAATAAGCATGTTAGCTTACCAGAAGACATACGAGGTTTTCGTTAGGCGCACAGATGATATCGACTCCGGAACAGGCCTTCATATAGGGTTTCTTAGACCGAAGGGGTTTACCTTTGGATTTTTTACCCCTAAGTTCCAGCTCGGTTGACCTGAAAGTGATTTTAATGTTTCCTACTTATTCTTAGATGAATCATTATGACCTTGAAATGACATACCAAAAAACAGACAGAGATTTTTAGTCAAAAATGCCGAATGCTTCCGGAATGACATAGATTTTGCACATAAACTTATATGACGCATAAACTTCAGCAAGATAAGCTTACTAGGTGGACCACAAGACCTTAAGTTGTTGCTTGGAAAACCCTATACAAGGTTCTTAGACAAAAGGGGTGTATTTTTGGATTTTCGTATGCAGAAGCTCTTGCACAAAATGGCATGAAAATGATTTCAATGCTTTATACATGTCTTAGATGGAATATTATGATCTCAAAATGATGTGCTAAGAAACATATAGAGAGATATTGGAGTAAAACTGTTGAATGCTTCCAGAATAACACTGATTTGGCGCATGAATGTTATGGCATATGCCTTAATGACACATCGAGCTAGCGAGATAGGCGTATCACCTAAAAGACTCTATACAAGATTCTCGTCAAACGTACGGACAATATTGGCTTCGAAACAAGCCTTCAAAACTTCTTAAACCACAGGGATTTACCTCTGGTGGATTTAATTCATCTTGCATATAGTGTTGCCAGGGATTATAGTGTGCTGTAATATCTTATGGTCCTGTTTATGATGGTTAGATTTTGTTAGTGTCCCAAAAAAAAAAAAGTACAGAAATGTTGAAAATGGAGCAAATTAATTAATAAACATGAAATAAAATGATTTTTCATTAATTTCTCCTTAATTACGAACTAAAAACCATTCTTGGTACTAATTCTGAATTCTGATAAACCTTAGCTAATTAAATTTAAGGGCAGCAACCTAATTAAGGTCTTACGTTTGTTTGAACAAGCTTAAACCATTGAGTTGTTGGGTCTTTCTGTGGATCTTTCATGCAAGGATCATCTTCAAAAGTTAAACTACATTTGATAGTCAGAATTGTAGAAGTGTGAGGTGAATCCTTATGCAAGCAAAGAGATTGTCCTGACTCGTCTATAACAGCTACATGAAGCTTTGTAGCTGAAAGCAATTTCCAAGAACTTTTCTGGCCTGAGCAATTTTCAGAAAGAACAGGTGAAAATCCATCCCCTATAGCTTCAATACATAAGTTTGTGCCATGAAGCCTGATCAGATGACCATCTCCGGCATGTTCCCATTGATTCGGGTTATCGCAACTATCGGCATATATTTCCCCTTTCTCATTTGTACTGATACAAGCACCACTTTGTGGATGAAAGATTACGTAAGACTGGTAGAAATCTGTGGTTGGATCTGCAACGAAAATTTGTCATCAGAAAATGTTAAAATCTTGAACAGGACATTTTCTAAGTCAATTGATTAATTGGGATTACTCACCTTGAAGTTTCTGCTTAACAAAATTTAACCTGTTCTCCATAAATGGACTCCTGACACGGTTCCAGTAACTATCCAAGACACCAAAATGTTCATCAAAATATTCTTTATTATTACGAATATAATAGCTTCCTTGCAAGCCCCAGATAGCCCAATCCAAGTCAATATCAGAAGCATAGGCCAAGAAACAACTCAAGAAGTGGTCTTCAGCTAGGTCAAGACCTCTTTGACTAAACCCAAATTCTCCAAGAAAAAGTGGAAATGGGCTTTCAAGTGTGGTAATAAAACCAGTTTTTGAAATGAAAGAATCCAATTTATCTTTACAAACTTGGTTTATGTCCTTCACATCCCAATTACTCTTTTGACCCCAACTAAATGCATACCAGTGTGCCTCATACACTAACTTGTTATCATAATTGTTTCCTAAAGACTGTCTTTTCAAGAAAGTAAGATCAGTTGCATAACCTAACCCTGAAACAAATATTAGCACATCTGGGTTTGCTTTGTGAATTGCTGATGCTCCTTCATTAATGTACTTGTACCAATCGTCCACATTTGACAATGGCCCTCGTAGTTCATTTCTTGTGCTTATTCCTACCACCTACAGATTAAACCAAACCATAAAATGGTAGGATCATTAAGAGAATTTCAAGAAGTTAGTTTTTGCTTCTCCTTTTCCAGGAAATGTATAATTTTATCCTACAGGAAAAGAAAAAAGAACAAATGGACAATAAGCTCACATGTGGTTTGGACTTGACAAGCTCAGCTACTTTGGTTAAACCTTGTATCCATTCTTGAACATCAAAAGAAGTGTCGCCAAAAAAAGCATTACCATCCCTTTCTCCACAGCACCAACTTGGCTTGCTAACTTGACAATCAAGAACCGCTATTAAACCTTGATTGCCAAGCTCATCAAGAACAGCTTCAAAAGCCTGGACGAGGGTCATGCTATATAGAAAAAGATTATGCTTCTTTATTCCTCCTGTAGTTTCAGTTAACTTGAGAGTTTGAAAAGATTGCTTCACAGTGATATTAGCATATCTAGTGAACATAAAGGTTGCCCATGTTAAACGAACACAATTGTATTTCTGCTTGACTATTTGTTCAACAATGTGCTTTAATGGCTGTTCACGAAAACCTTCAGCTACCATTGGCTCCAGATGCGCAGGCCAATTGACACAAGCTAGCTTAACACGTTGCCCTGTTTTTGAATCAACTATCCATTTCCCATTTGTTGATAAAGGTAAAGAAGAGCAAGGAATGGAAAATAGAAAGAAGAAGGAGAAGAAGAGAATGGCTTGGAGAAGTGATTTTGGTGACATGTTGAAAGAAGACTATCAAAAGTAGTTTTGTGTTGTTCTTTCTTGTCTTTTGGCCCATATATTCATAGAGGCATTTACAGAAAAGATACGGTTTAATTTTCCCTTTAAACAGATTTCCAATATATGTTATCTCTAGTAAAATATACAAAATCTGGTATGGTAATTTTTTAAGTATCCATCTCTAAACCAATTTGTATTCCTCACTGTCTTCCTTCCTCAGTGATAATAGCTAGAGCGGTTGGATTTTAACAAGATCCAAGAAGTGCGATTTTATTTTTTCTTTTTTTGGTATTGACAAAATATCAAGCATATTTTTTTACTTTACTCACCAAATTATAGACTTTTTTGCTTGATGGTATGAACATTATCTGGAGGGCTTAACGCTTTAGTATAAAAATGAAAAACCATTTATTCTGTCTATAATTTTATTTATTTTGTGTTCTTTTCAACAAATCGTATTTATTTAACTACTATATATCGGTTTTTACAAGCTTGAACCATCGGCTCTGGAGAGTTGAAAAATTGTTCATGTAAAGCATAGACCGATTCCCTCTTTTTTCATGTGTGTGTGTGTGCGTTAAAGAGCAATTCCAATATGTTGACAGAGACTTATTGAAAATGTAATTTTTAAAAAGATGAGAAAAGTGGGAATGGCTCCTCTTCCTGTTTTCCTGAGCACTTTTATGAAGAAAATAAAGTACACAATATTTTCAAGTGCTTCTTGTCAATTTCATGAAGTTGTCCAACTGCTGCTAATACTTTCTTGCATATAAAAGGAAATCCAATCTATTAATGGATTTCTTTGTAGAAAGAACTTAAGGCCTTGCCTTGCATGGTTTAGGAATATTAAACATTCAACTAAATTCCATTTGCCACTTGCCATCAAAGATCTGTTTATGGTAACTGCAGCCCAATAATGGAGCTTATTGTAAGATAGAATAAACGTAGCTCAAAAAAGCTATAAAACCTAAGCCCCATAACTAGCCCCAATCATGTAAATTAATGAGGAATTAAAAGGGATTCTTTCACTTTTTCCAAAAGGACTTCAAAAAAGGACCTTCACCAAACCCCTATTCTATCATCAAAAGTGAAAAATGGAATCCAAAGATTAAACCCAAAAAGAGAAAAAGAAAAAAGATCAAAAATTGATTGCCACTCTGAGATGAATGCACTTGCCTTATACTAGTTTTACTAGAACATGGCTATGTTGTAAGGATCAGGAACTACATTTGCTTGTGAATGCTCCAAAGTTACAACAGGTTTTCTCCTCCTTTGATGCTGCTGCTTATTTAGATTTCTTTTGGTCAGAAACCCTGGCTCCCGCGATCTTAACAACAGGTTGTTCTTTTGACTGAATGAGCTGTAGGGCTGGATGAACTTTGAGATCTCCCATCACCAACTTTTGGCCCACGTCCAATTCACTTAGATCCACATCAATGTATGGAGGAATGATATCTGCAGGGCAAAGGAACTTCACGGTCCTCTTAATAGTATTCAAATAAGAACCTGCCAAGTTTGCAAGCCAAATTATAGTTCTGCAGATTAGATTGACGCAATTGTAAATTGCAAAGAAGACAGATGGACAAGTCTATTTGTATGTAATAAAAAACCACAAATGAAAATTGATGATATCTTCCAGGAATATTTTCTCTAGAGGAGGAGAGTCTTCTCATTCGCTCCAATTCATCAGTAAGGAATAAGCAGAAAATCATTATTAATTACTAGGTAGTCTGATTCTGCATACTGGTTATAACATATATTATAACCATGATTACTGCCTGTTGTAATTGCCTATCAATAAAACATTTGCAGTGTAGCGTCAAAAGTAAAATGTCCTTGACACTCACGATTTTTTTTCGTTGATTATCTTCCATTGATCACTGAATACAACCTATCGTTGGTCTCAGATTCTTTAAACAATTATAATGAAGTGGCAAGGGCCGTTGCTGAGACAGGTTATGCCAAAAAACATATTCCAATGACTCTATATGGGGAATGACTAAAGATTCAGAACACAACCATAGAGAAATAGGATATCAGCAAGAGAAGCACTTCATTGTTTATTCACACGACACACACGAAAAGTGCATCCACTAAGAGCAGGTTGCAAATATAATCTCAAGAAATTCTGATATCGTTTTGCTTAGCACGCCCCCCAACTTTACCAACTCAAATCCATTTTTAAAGTTTCATTACCAAAATGTGACAGATCTACCATCATTGCCTCTAGCCATGCAATCTAATGTTTGGACAGCTATAATTGTAAAAAGATGCAACACTCAATATCATGCAACTATTCAGATATCAAATGTGTTTAGCTAAGCTATGTAGGATTTATGAAGACAAAGGCTAGACAATGAGAAATTGGAAACTAAAAGCCATAAGGAAGGAAAATCATAGGGGTATCTCCAGGGGCATCAAGCTTCAACTGATTACTTGAACCAAAAAGCAATATAAAGAGAAACTTGATACTTAAATCACTTGGACCCAATAACTAGGACCAAATTTATTAGCATACTAAATGTGAAGCTTGATCAGACAAGCAGAAGACGAGAATGTTAGGGAGCTTTTACTAATTGAAAGCCTACAATTCCATCTTCTTTCTCACTTTTGCTAGATTGCAATATCAAAGTCTAAGTCAAATAATAATCCAATCACTATTGGTATTCTCAATCTGGCCACTCTTAAAGATTTAGCTAGCTTAGGGAAACTTCATAAAACATAACTAGCCGAAGGGGAACAATACATACGTTCTTCATGTTTTAAACTTTACATGCAACAAGATGCAATACAAGTTTTTTTTTTCTTGTATAGATCTGAATTTATACACGGGATTATTTTAATGGATAAGACCTGACTTCGGCATAATCACAATAACTTATCAACAAGAATTTCGAACTCACATAAGAAGTTAAAGTGCAAGAAGAAATGACTAACCTTTCCTGAGTCCAGGAGATACATCTTCTCCTCTGAAGACAAGAGGAACGTCAACCTTCAACAAAGCATTAGAGGGTGCCCTTATGAAGGTCACATTGATGGGCATATCAGATACAGCATGCAAATGAACCTGAGAAGTTTGAATGAGACAAATATACAAACTTTATTCCTAACATTTTCTCAGCTGAGTAAAATATTTATTAAATTTCTCAGCAATCAAGCACAAATCATATTTCCACTTTATTCACATTAACATAAGAAATTAAGAAAGATCCCAAGTACATTGGTATTACCAATCTCGCCAAGACCCGAACTTTCTCGATGATCTCGTCGGACCCAAACTCCGTTCTAACCTCAAGATTAAAAAGCCTGGACAAGAAAAATGATCTCCCAAGCTTATTAACCAAATTCCTAATTTGATTGGATTGAACTGAAACTAGCCTTTTATTGCCGCCATGCTGCCCATCTTCCTGCTCGAATACAATGCTAGGGACACGCCCTGCTTTTCTTTCTTTCACTGCAATGTTCTTGCCGGAGGTGATTCGAGGGACAGCGAGGATAGTCTGTATGGGACCGGGCTTAGGAAATCCGTCGAGGTAGGTCAATGGGGTGGCCTCGATTGCTGGTTCTTCGATGACAGCGGCAGTAGCAGATTGTGAGAAGTAGCGGAGGTGCTGGGTTTTGGCTAGTGTGAATCGATGAATTCTAAACATAGTGAGAGATATACAAAGGTAATGCAAAGTGAAGGATTCAAGAGAGGTTTTTCTGATTTGGGAGCTATTCGGAGGTAGAAGAAAGGTTTTTCGAACGAGTGAGAAACAAGGAGGGTCCGATTAGGGTCGCCGCGTCGGGTGGGTTTCTGAGATTGTGAAAACGGCACCGCATCTGTAGTTTTTCTTTTCTTTTTCGATTTAATTTCTCCAGTATGTCTAAAAAAACGAAAGAAAAAAAAAATTGAACGCTGCCGTTTTACTGCTAATAGGCAAGTGGGACCCAAAAATGGATATTCGTTCAAAATGTTATGTTCCCCTCCGAGAGAAGACGGTCGTGCCAGTTAAATGTCGAAAAAGACCTTACCATGATCGCAAAGAAATGCTTTAGAGTTTTGAATTACGAGGATTAAACGTGGTTAAAACTGTCAACCCAGAAAAAAACTGGTATTGTGGTTAACTAGTTTACCAGCACCTCAATATCCAATTCTCAGTTCCAGCAGAACTCTGCGCAGTACGCACTGAAGGGAGTTCCATTTGATTATTTTGAATATGGCTTGGAAATTTCAGGTAATGTAAATTCTACCCCACCATCTTTCTCTATTTTAATTTTTTGAGAATCTAATTTTTTTGCTATTAGTATCCATATCTGTTGTCATTTGCTTTTGTTTGATTTCCTTATTTTTGTTGTTTTTGGTTAATTTAATTGGTTCCCTCAGAGATATTTCTATAATTTAGTCTTAAGGTGAACAACCAAAAACCTACTCAATTCTGAAACTTTTTACTACTTCAACTTGACTTCTAAGGAATACATACAATACAAGCAATCCCGTCACCAACAACTTTCGTTTTTTCCCTTTTTTTTTTTTTTTTTTTTATCTTTGGGTTTAACGTTACATGCTGGTTTCGTTGGTGAAAGTGAAACCCAAGAATTGACTGCTTAACTCAATGAAATTAGGCTCTCTATATCCTTTCTGTGTCAGCTTCCCTTCTTTCCTACAACGTTCTCTCTCTGTGTCTCCAGGTGAATTCTGCAATGAAGTGTTGGCGCCAAATTGCCACTTCATGATCTGTAGCCATAGGTGCGTACATCTTTCCATTTCTTTTTCCAGTACACTCATATTGATGTGAGTGGTAAACAGTCTCGAATCCCATAAAATTTGATTTTGAACATACGTGCATGTTAGAAAAGTTAAAAAAAATTATGCTCAACGGTATTATGAGATTAACACCTCCTCTCCTACAAAAAAAAAATAACGTTCTTTATAAAATATTGGTAAGCTTATTAAATTTTGTTGCTGTCTTTTGAGCTTGCTTTGAATGTACAATGCTTTGCTTCCGTTGCATTTGTTATTCACTGTCATGTGTTCACTTTTTGATGAATGCTTCTTCTGTTAACTGTCATCTGGTAAGGTCACCAAAATCATCTCAAAGTTTTTATATTGAAAATGCTTCTTTGACTGGGCATCAGAGTCAAATCCAAGATTTGTGGTATCAAATACTATTTAATCAATCAATTTTCAAATTCCTGTTTTGTTGTATTTTAGTGTTTAATCCATTCCAGACCAATTGGTTAGATTGTTTGGATGGAAATAGCCTGTGAAGTGATTGGGCTTGATTGATGGGCACCAAATGTTAAGCCCCTTAAGTTTAGTTTGGATTGGAGGTTCATGTCCTTTATTAGAGGTCAGGATTTTTCTCCTCCACGAAAAAAATGCTACCACTCTTCTTGTTTTGGGTAAAATTACTATTTGATATGGGTGGTTTGGTAAAATTCCTCTTTTATTAAAAAATCAGGCAAAAAAATTTAATTTTAATCAAATCTTACATAAGAAGCCTCCATGTTCCCAAAATCTCCAAACCACAAAAAAAATATATATATATATAAATATTAAGATTTTGATTTTTGTTATACCAAAGGGAATTTTTATCTTTTAACTAAGCATTTAAGAACTCAGATATAAATTTTAAACGAAAGAAATTATAAATTCAACAGGGTAGGAAGAATTCTTGTATTTTTGAACGACATTAACTTCGAGAATTAATTAAAATAAATAAATTATAATTATGATAAAATAGGACTAAATAGTCATAAATCCATTTGTTTCCTTAACAACAAAGATTTTCTATGTCCATTAAGCAAAAATGCATGACCAATCTACTCATCACCGTAGTGCCTTAGCTAGCATCTACAATTAATAGTCTTATACTGTTAATCCAAGGGTCCTCATCAATCAACGTGTCGCCCGATGATAAGTCCGATTTTATCATTTGGCACACCGATGAATACACGTGACTTTCCTCCTTACCGGAATATCAATTTCAAATAGGGACCTCAAATTATTATTATTTTATTTTATTTGACTTTTTAGAAAATAATTTAATTTAATTTAATTTACCTTTCAAAAAAAAGTTTATTTTAGCATACTTATACAAAACTTTATTTTTTATATATTTTTTTAAAAATAAATCAAACTGCAAACCATGTCTTTCTATATATACATTTATTTATTTATTTATTACCTTAACTGATTAATATTATTAAATTTTGATGTTAATTAAGAATATATACTGTACATATAATTAATATTTTTTTCGTTTGAATTGAATTAAAATTTAAAACCAAATATTTCATTTATTTTGAACTTTATTTCAAAAGAAAAAATGATTGAAATTAATAAAGAAATAACAAGTCAATAAATATAATAACTTAAAATCATTTAAAATTTCAAATTTAAATATATGTTTTAATTTAATTGATTACCTAAAATAATTAATTAATATAGAAATTGAAAATTTGGATAGCGTAGGTCCTTAAGTTCACACAACACCTAACCACTCTCATGTAGAAATGTGTACAAGTTTAACGTCGTAATGTAACGGAGTGCCTGAAATAAAATCAGCAGAGCCGTTAAACCTAACCAGCGTTAATCCTCGGTCCTATAAAATGTACCCATTTGTTTATCTCTTTCCATCTGGACGATTACCAATCGAGGCCGTAGCTTCGGTTTCCGAACCTATCTGCAGCTAAGATTTATTTTATAATATCAACGGCCCTGATTAATTCGTCCATAAACGCCCTTTAGTTGGGCCAGGTTTAGTATATACAGAGAGAGTGCATATGTATCTGTGTTCTAAGCCAAACTAAAAAGGCGAGATTCTCTTCAAGTTTAGTTTCTTCTCCATTTCGAACGCTATAGGGTTTTAGGGTTTGGTTCTGTGCTCTGAAACGATGGCGGAGCATCACAAAGAGGAATCGGTGATAGAATCAGTGATGGAAAAGATATCGGAGAAGATCCACGGCCACGATTCTTCGTCGTCATCTGATTCCGATAACGATGAGAAGGCAAAATCGTCTTCATCTCCATCTTCTATGAAATCAAAGATTTATCGCATCTTTGGCCGTGAAAAGCCCGTTCACAAGGTCCTTGGTGGTGGCAAACGTATGTTTCATTTCTCAAATATTTTTTGATTTTTGTAATGTTTTTGCCATTTGTTATTATTTTTATTTACCTGTTTGGTTTCCTGGAAATCTGTTAACAAGAGATGGTTAACAATTGTTGACGCTGATCCTGACATTCTCACTATCAAAGTAATTGCAAGTTTAACTCCGTAAATATTTCTTACAAGTTAGGCGATCTAGATCGCGCTTTAAGTGTTGTTAGATCTGATTTATGTGATTTTAATTAATTGATGTTTATAGGTGTAAAAGATAGGGATTTACTTTATTGATCGGTAACAGTACTTGAGGCGATTGGTTCCAATAAAGTTATAAAGTTACTTTTTATTTCTTTATGCAGCATGTCTCTTCCTTTTGGAGCAGATTAAGCTGATTAATCATATTTGAAGCTTAAATAATTGTTCTTCTCTTTCCTTGCTAAAAGTTCTTTCCCAGGACGAGCACTAATTATATTTAATTAATTGCTTATTTATTTTGAGCTTAGTGAACTCCTTTAGATACTAAATTCACTAGGATATTGCGGTTTCATCACATTAAATTTCGTGATTTGCTCTTGAACTTTGTACTTCTACATCAATGTAAATAATGGAATCGTGAGATTTTTTATTCATTTTCTTATGAGCTCCAAACTTGTTGATTATATCTTTATATGATATTTACGAATGTTATGAATGAAATAGCTGCGGATGTTTTCCTCTGGAGGAATAAGAAGATATCAGCAGGAGTGCTTGGTGGTGCAACTGCTATATGGGTTCTGTTCGAACTGATTGAATATCATCTTCTCACTTTGATATGCCACGGTTTGATCCTTGCTCTCGCTGCACTGTTCTTGTGGTCAAATGCCTCCACCTTTATCAACAAGTAGGTTTTTGGTACTTTGTACTGCTAATGCTCTCAAGTATCTGGACTTGAGGTTATCTAAACCGTTGTTTTTGACTTTAGGAGCCCACCACGTATTCCAGAAGTTTATATCCCTGAGGAGCCTGTTCTTCAGGTAGCTGATGCACTCAGGAGTGAGATCAATAGGGGTTTTGCTGTCCTTCGAGATATTGCATCAGGAAGAGATCTGAAGAAGTTCCTCTCTGTAAGCTGATTCTGTTTCTAATTTGATGGACATGCATGCATCACTGGCTTTTGGTTCATCTTTAATAGATTACACTGACCTCGTCTGAATAACTGCCTTGTATAGTTGTGTAGCTTGTTAGTCACGGTTATCAGAACTTTCTATTGATCTTATGGTTCTGTTTATTCTGGTTTCTGACTTGGCTTTTCCTTCTGAAATTAGCACATCATTACTAACAAATGATACTGTGTTTGATCAGGTAATAGCTGGTTTATGGGTCTTGTCTATTGTGGGGAGTTGGGCCAATTTTTTGACCTTGTTCTATATAGGTAACGAAAATTACTAGAATTTTTAAACAGTTGTTTTTTATTAGTTGCTTTTGATTCATTGTGAATTTCGGTCAATTCTTATATGGAGCTGTGGTTTGGCAAGCAGTTTTTGTGCTGCTACACACAGTGCCCGTTTTCTATGAGAAGTATGAAGACAAGGTGGATTCATTGGCTGAGAAGGCATTGATCGAACTCAAAAAGCAGTATGCAATCCTTGATGCCAAGGTCTTAAGCAAGATCCCTAGAGGACCATTGAAGGACAAGAAGAAGGATTAGAGCAGTTTATTTATGCTCTTACTAGAGCTTGACACAATTGGTAGATGTGCTTTTGTGAAATTGTGGAACTGTATCCAGTATCTTGTACGACCCTGTTCTTCTTTTTTACATTTTCGATGGTTGGGTTCACATTGTGGATGAATATGGGATTTTTATACTCGCATGTCTTTTATGAGTGATCTTGTGACATATTTATTGCAGTACAATATAAATTAGTGACTGTACATTGGCTGTCAAATTATTTTTTTTTATTTTTGATAGCCTCACGTTTTGCTATTTGGCCTTATTAGAAATTCATACGTCTGTAGGATGCGAAATCAGATGATCAATAATACATGGTAACATGTGGAGAAGAATCACATGAAATAATGTAAGCAGCTCATATTTTGATTCCGGGATTACTTACAATCCAGGAAACTTTAAGAACTTGTGTAGCAGCTCAGACATGGAGCAATTACTAGTACATATACAATTTTTGCATAAACTAAAGCTGATGATTGCTACAATCGGAGGGACAAAGATGAAACAAAAAGAACCAATACAAGTATATTGGATTAATTTCCCGTCAGGCATGGCCTCAAAGCTCTCTAGTCAAGGTGGCCATTCTTATTCTACAACGAAGCAGGCTGCAAAAACGAGGTCTACCTTTAGCATTATACATACAAATCAAATACATAATATTACACCATCATGGAGTACCCTAGAAAATACCCTCTTATCCTTAGAAGAGGGTAAAGGAGCTTGCAGGAATACAAAGGCTTATAAGAAATAAGACAATTGCTCAGTTTTCCTCGAACCCCCTTCTCCATACAAATCATTCCACTGCTTCAACTCGCTCATTATAGATCCCTGAGATGCAAAGCTAGCAGCAACCTGCATTGCAAAGGATAATAAGATACAGAGAAAAAACTCCCCACACGGTGCATGCGTGCTCACTTAGAATGAGAGAGAAATTTACCTGATTCTTAGCTTGTCTAAAGTCTTCCATGTTTAATGGCCTTAGCGTAATTACTCTCTCCTCTTTGCTGTCTTCTTTTCTATCCACAGTTTTCCCCGACTTTTGTGCTTCTGCAGCTTTCTGCCTTTTTTCCTAAGAAATTTCATTGAATATTACCTCACCAGTCAGTTCCCTTCGAGACATTATAATTTTTTGGAAAATAAATAACAGAAGGTTAGCTAAAATGGATGCGACTTACCATGTCCTTCATTCTTTCTTGCTTTATCAACTCCCTAACTGGTCGATAAGCAGCTGTCGTGCACAAGTTCTGTTTAAGAGATGCCAAGGTCAATAAAAACCTAGTGATGCATTAGAATGGCTAAACTTTGCAAGAAAGTCCAACCTTAAGATCACTGCCGGTAAATCCTTCAGTCATAACTGCAAGCTCCTTAAAATCAAGTCCTCCTTCCACTTTTTCCTTTGCCAAGAGAGTTCTGAGTATCATTTCTCTATTCTCCGGGGAAGGCAGTCCCACCAAAATTCTGAACTTGACAGCAAGGATTTAGGCTGTTTTTGTAAATCTAATAACTTGGAATATCAGCTAATCTCGAATTAAAAAGGGTACTGAAAGAAAAAAAAAATACCTCCTTTCAAAACGCCTGATGATTGCTTCATCCAGATCAAATGGTCGGTTGGTGGCTGCAAGAACAAGAATGCGCTCGCCTTGCTTTGTCATAAGCCCATCCCAGTGTGTCATGAACTCATTCTTTATCTTTCGCATGGCTTCATGTTCCCCAACTCTAGTTCGCTGCCCAAGCATGCTATCAACCTCATCAACAAAAATAATAGTTGGGGACACCTTGGCTGCCAGTGTAAATAAAGCTCGAACGTTCTTCTCATCTTCACCAAACCATTTTGAAGTGATTGTAGACATAGATACGTTAATGAAGCTTGCTCCAGCCTCCTTAGCAATGGCCTTCGCCAGCATTGTCTTCCCAGTGCCAGGAGGACCAAACAGCAAGATTCCCCTGCAAGGTTTTAGAAGTCCTCCTTTAAAAAGATCGGGTCTTCGTAGAGGAAGCATCACTAGCTCCTGAAGAGATTCTTTAATCTCCTCCAATGCACCAATATCAGAAAATGATACATTAATCTCGTTTGCTGGTATCACCTCTGGTCTTATGCGCTTTTCAAATTCATTATCAGGAGGCACTTCCTGTTGCAGAAATGACTTTATTGGGATTTATGTTAATCAAAGAAATTTAAATAGTAAGTACATGTTAATCAGTATATGCATGTGATTTAGGTGCTGAGGTGCATATGCAAAAGTAGCTGATATAATAATTAAAAAGAAAACGCAACCTTTGTTGGTGGTAACAAAATGTCACCATCTGTCTTTATCCCTGGAGCAACCTTCTCTACTTCAGTTTTGCTCTCAGGTTTCACAGCATCAGCAGCTTTTGTTTCTGGCTTCACACCTGTTGTCTCAACCACTCCTGCACGTTCCTACAATCATCCAACAGGTGGCATGGAAATAGCATTAGTTACTTACCAGTTCAGTTTTTCCCAAATCCATCAAGTGTGTTTACAATTAAGTAGGACACCTTGGAAGTCTCAGCTTGTGCTTCGAACTTTAGTACTGTATCTTTGTCAGCAGACTTGCCTTCCTGGAATATACTCAATCCATGGGATAAACTGTTTCACAAATGACAAAGTAAGTTCACCAGTACTTTTCTTCAAAGGTGAAACACCATTCTAAGATTCTAATCTTACCTCTTTGATGATATAAGTAGTTTTCCATTTCGATAATCAGGATCTTTATTATTCATTAAATGATAAGAAACTGCAGATACCACAATCTCCTCTATGTAGTTGCTGAGAATCATTGTGTCTGCCGTGCAGATTGAATCAAGATCATCACAATCAAGATCATTGGATGAAAGTACTTCCATGATGTGGTTTTTATTATCCTGAACTTGGATCATCTTCATGTCGGCTTCCAGTTGAGATTTCCAGCTGACAAGATGGTTTTCATCTTCAGGAGGCCTTATCTCAATGTTATAAGGAAAGAGAGCAAGAAGTTTCTCATCGAGATCTACATTGTCATCCACAATTTGTGAACCAAGTATCAGCACTGATCCAGACAGTTTCTCCAGCATTTTCTTGAACAAATTATATATCCTCTGTGATCTAGATAAGAGCTTATCGATATCCCTAAGATACAGCACAATGGGATTGGCTTTAGACACATATACCAAAACCTGCATGTGAACGAAAAATATCAAGACCCATCAATATGGTCATGGATAAATACAGGATAAACTAAGCTCCAACAAGAAAAAATAAATGCATATTATACAAGGTTGCATTATATGGACTGTTAAGTTGGAAATGTCTTGTTCAATATTGAATACCTTGTAGATGGACTGTATAAAAAGCTTCTCATCAAAAGACCAACTGCTTGTTAGCTTCAAAGAACCTTTAATATTTATTTAAAAAAAAAAGTGAAAAATAATTAGCATTAGAAACAGTAGAATATATTTGGATACGAAATCTGTGATGTATGAGGACAAGACAGCATTGTACTTGTATTTAAACACACAATGCAAACTGAACCAAAGGAAAGGCAATTTCACTGTTTCAAACACTCTTTGAAGGAATCCAAACAAACATATATATAAAGAATCCACGAAAAAGTCAGTTTCCAGGGAAAGAACCTTTGTTTATAGGAGTGCATTGTGTAGCTAAGTTATTTATATTGGCTGCAGCAGAGGCATTTCTTCGTAGCTTTGAGGCATTAGAAGAACCTTCAAGCCCCCTACAGTAGTAGGAACAAGATCACATAGAGGGAAAAAATACATGTATAAAATCGAACATAGGGAAACTAGTTTAAGCATTTCCAAAAGACCAATGAAGAAGAAATTTATCCTAGACCTTGAAGCAATATCTGCACCACTGTATTGCCTCCGTAGTCTTCCTGCAAAGGATCAACTAGGTCAGAGCTACAATAGAATTTGTAAAAACAGTACAAGAAATTAGATTACATGATTTGGACAAATCATAGACCAAAGTACCAATTAAATTTATTTCAAATAGCAACCACAACATATTGAAAACCACATTCCCTGTAATTTACTTGTAAGACTTCTATAGTAAATGAAAAAGAGAGATGAGTTTATCATGCCTTTGGGTTCTTCTTTCTGAGGACGTATTGAAAGTGATCCAATGAAGCCAGACAGTCGCTCCAATGCTGACTCTGAAGGACATCTCTTTAATGACTACATACATGATCACCATAAAGGAAATTAAATTGTTATCCTTATTTAGCTCTCTCTCCCCCCCTTATACACACACACACACACACACACACAAAACAAAATTACCAAAAGCTTGCGTGTGTAAATATATGTATATGTATATGTATATATATATATTGATCATGAAACATGAAACAAAATGCATGTATGAATAACAAGGAAGCTTACTGATTCTTTCATTGCATTGCCATATTTGCTCTGAATCTGCAGAAAACAAACCATTCATATATGAATACAAAAACGAGTTGAAGAAATATAATGTGTCAATAACTGCTCAAACTAACCTTCAGAGAAAAGTCAGTAACATCTAACAGCAGCAATTTAGTTTCGAAGTAATGAGCTAAAGCCTTTGCAAGCATTTGCTGGTAAAGTTCTTCGAGATTTTCAAAATATAAAAGTTGTGAATTAGAATTTGTTCAAACAAGTGAACCGATTATGAAAGTGCACTAATTCTCATCGAAGTCAGAATGTAAATGCTAAATAATCAACCTGCAGGCCCTGAAAGCAATATAGCTCGGCTGGCTGGTGCAAGGTTCCTTGTGTACTTGGAAACTTCAGCATGCTTCAAGTGAACATAGGCAGCACTCGTTAATAATGCTCTGGTCTGTTCACTGTTAATGAAAACAAGTTTCAATTAGCACATTGTAACTGTCTTTGTTTTTTAAGGCTACGCATTAGTTCTGATAATTCTCAATATTTCATTTCAGTTTCAGCATTCCTTCAGATAAGATCCAGTCACTTTGAATCAAGGTCCATATCCATTATCCACAACAGAACTAGTTAATATTACAATAACAAATGCTAATTAAAGCTAAATATCTGACGCTAGAAGAACAAGAAATTAACATCTCTCTATTGTCTGCACACAGTTTTAGATCCTAGAGCTAATAGCATTACTTAAATATTGAATTCCATAAACTTTGCTCTATGGGAGTAAAATGAACATATAAAAACATAAAATTAAAAAAAAATCCTATATGGCATTAGTCACGTTTTAAAATAATAAGATAAGCTGACTTAAAGAAGAAATATATAGGGGATAAAGGAAAAATAATTCAGGTCTAAATTCCAGAAAGGGACAGAGTGCTGTACCAACATAGTCTGTAAAGAAAATATTATAAAAACGTATAGGAAGGTAAATTATAAAATGCTACACATGAATAGAATATGTCATCGAGACCATAAAGAAAACTAATTTAATGGAAACAAGGAAAATGGAAGAAAAAGAAATAATTAATTAAAGGGTAAGTGCAATATATAAGCATTAAGCATATGCCACAAAAATCCCAAACAAATGCCATTATTTTATTATATAGCCACCATGCTCATTCCCCTGCATCTACAAGCATATACAGTGAGCTGAATCTCAAAATTGGATTAAAAGAACATAGAAATTCTGTATTATTGCCAGAAATCATCACTTTTAAATTTCCTAATGATGATTAACAAACAAAAAAGTGGATTAAGAATGATGATTATGGACCTGAGGTAATAGGGAAATTGATCGAAGGTGACACCGCTTTCTCTGCCATCAATGACTAGCCTAAGCATTTCTTGCTCTAAATTCTCAGCGGTCATGGCGCTGACTGACGGTCTACCTGTCCATTTACCAACTGTCTGCCCTGACGCTAATCCCAATCCTACCCCTACCCCTACACCAACGCTCAACGCCGATAATATTATATGCTTCTGTTCCATTGGATTCGGCCCTAACAAGCAAGAAAAGGAAAGTTTCGTTTTTTTATCGGGAATTTCAATTTCTATATCAGAATATGAATTTCAAAATCAGAAAAACAAAGAGCGGATAAACGGAGAAGGAAGGAAATAGATAAATTGTTTGATTTTTTGTGATTGAGACAGCAACCGAAAAATATATCGATCTATGCGACCTGCCTCTCTCTGTTTTCGTAAAAAAGTTGTGTTTGGTTAGCTGGCAATTCGTTACAGCGAAAGAAGCGGATCAAGATGGAAAGAGACGGAGCGGTGGCGAGTGGCGGCGGGGAAGAGGTGGTTATAATGGAGGTGGGAGGGGAGAGAGAGAGAAGTTGGTTCCCGCTTTTTCTGGCTCCTCCCTCGGTTTTTGAGTTTTTAAAGTGGAAAGGATTGGTGAATGGTGCTGAGTGTTCAAAACAAGCTGTGTACGTGTCACTGTTTTGACGGTTTTGGGTTCGGTTTGACAGTTTATGAAAATAAATTTCTATTTCACGCTATCCTTTTCATGACCCAACTCCGGATAAATTTATAGCATTTTTTTATTTAGTTATTCATAAAATTAAGAAAATTACTTTCTTTCTCCCAAAATTAATAAACTTATTAATCTCATAAAGACATAATTAACTTAATTATGATGAATCAATATGATGATCACTGTCAGCCATTGATTATCATTTTCATATTTCACAATATAAGTTTTTAAAATATCTTATTATGAATTTTTTAAACTGTTCTTTATATTATAGCTAAATAATTAAAAATAAATTATTTAAAAAATATTTTTGAGATTGAACTTTTTTTTTAAAAGCAAATAGAGGCCATAATTTTACTTTTCTTTTCTAACAAAATTGACAATATTTTTTAAAATAACATTTCTAAATACATTAAATTAAAAAAAAAAAGAGTTTTTTTAACATAAAAATATGAGCATAAATTTATTTAAAGCTTTAAAATTATTTATTTTTTTATTTATTGAAAGGCTTATGGGATAAAAAAATATTATAAATTATATAATAAAAATATTTCATTTACTTATTAAATTTATGAAAATTTTGATGATTTAGAGATTTCAGATTTGATATTTTCCGCAGTGAAAAAAATAATCAGACAATTATGGGATTTTTAACATGTTAAAGTGTATACATTATGAAAGAATAATAAATAAACATTTACATGATTTTTCGAAAAGGGAAAAGAAGGTGGGGAGATGAATGCACGCCCACGGAGTGCAATATGGAACTTGGCAGTGGGACCAATAACGGAAAGAGTGGTGACTTAGTTTCTGACGCCAAGTCAGGTGCTGACGTGACACTTTACCATAGAAAGAGATGATACGTTAGCCATTTTGAATAATTTTAATCTGCAAGTGGATATGTATGGTTCTTCCACTCCGCCAATTTTTGGATTATACAGAAACCAATTATTTCTACGCCCGGTCAGGCCATATTTACCTAAAATGCTTGTAATTCTTAAATTTTTTTTTTTTCTTGTTCTTTGAAATTCAGAAAATTCCAACAACAATGGAGTCAGTACAGTGAACTACATAGCTGGACGATGCTCTGCAACTGAATGATGTCAAGTACTCCATTATTATATAATTAATAACGGTAAATTTCCAAGCAAAGGAATGGAGAAGGCATATGTATCTACACTGGAAACAGTCTACAGCTTTAATGCACGTGACATGGTGATATGATCGATCTTCCTGTCTCGTTAAAGTACGTAGCTAGTGGTCAGCTGAGCTCTCTTTGGCCTGCAACTTGTTCAATCCCAGTTCAAGTTCTGCCAGTGTTTGTGTTTTTTCTTTTAATACACTGGATATTCAGGACTATAGGTTAGTTTAATTTGCAAGTGAATTTATAAAAAGTAATTTATGGATTTAATACTTACTTAGGTGAAAACAAGTAGAGGTTCTACTTACTGATGTTCATCATCAGGAATCAGCAGATGAGTTGCGATTAAGAGTAAAAGACTATGAATCCAAAGCTAATTAAGGCGTTGTAGTTGACTATACATCTAGAGATAAAGCACATAACTTTTGGTGCAAGCTGAGTAAACTTGAATACTGGTTTGGTTCATGGATGAAGCCATGAATGAGACAATAGGGTTGAAAATAAAAGACAAAAATACATTGCATGCATACGTATGAGAGCAGCAAATTATTTTAGTTGAATTTATACTATAAATTTTTCAAGAACACTTAAACCAGACGAAAGCCATATAGTGCACAGAATCATGCTTAATATGCAGGCAAAAGCCTGTAATTCCTGTGTTTCTCTTTATCCGGAATTACTGTTGAAATTGCATGTCGCCCATTGTGAGTTGTCTATATATATATATATATATATAGTGGGATACACGCCATAACGTCTCATTCAAAAAAAAGTGCCCAAACTGGCCGGAATTGCACTAGAACCGGAACCAAAAGGCTGAAAATAAAAGAAAAGAGCAACCACTTGCCCACATTAAGTTGTGATGGTGGTGTGGGGTCAAAGCTTTTTCTCACTCCAAAAGGATAAGCATAACCTATAAAAGATACTGCATGGCAACAAGAATATCTTCAAGGCATAGCTCTTTTGCATATCACTTGAACATATAGATATCTTATTGTTCCCCAGTATATTTTGTTGCAGAATTATGGAGTACATACGTGGGAAATTATTAACATTTTTTTTAAAAAGATGCACTAGGGAATGGTAATTTGAAGTGGGTCTTTTGGGTAGATTGGACATATGCACTCAGTTGCTACCTAGCATTATTGCAACTGCATTTTGAATCTTGTATTTCTAATGGAAGATGGGCAAATGATTGATTTTTTTTATTTAGAATTTTCAAAGTTAATTTGTGTTTGCAGGGTAAATAATTTTTGTTTACTTTATTTATTAAATTTTTTAAATTAATAATTGTGTCAGGATGGCCGAGTGGTCCTCGTGAGAAACAGTACTACATTTATGTTGCAGGATAAAAGGTAAAAAATATAATTTCCAACATATCTTTCTTCCTCCAAAAGCCAACGAACCAAGATACTTGTAACAATTATTGCTCTCTCTCATTATATAATCCACATGGTAACCGGTTATGATTTCAGTTCTTATTTCTCAGTTTCAGCTTTGGACTTCTACAAGCTCAAGGGAAAAAAAAAAAATTAAAGAAAAACAAGAAAAAAGCAGTTTTACAAATGTTGGAAACAAAGATCTATTGGAGATTCAAAGGGAGAGCTTATTTTTTTTCCCTTGTTCCTGGTATAATTACAGACGTGAAAGATGTACTGGACTAATTCTATAAATGGACAAATTATAGAATGGCCTATCAATCTTTGTCAATTACTACTAGCATCTTGTTGCTAGAACTACAAAGCATTTTGAACATTTGCGTCGATCAACATTTACCAAAGCAGCAAGCCTTCTCAGGGTACAGAAGAGCAAAGCCTAGAGGAATAGCCCCAATCAACTCTTCTGGGATATGATCAACCGATTAATGATCTACATGTGAAGTACAAGGCTAGCAAGTCATCTCATTAAATCTAAGAACACAAAGCCATTCCAGAGGCTATGCAAAAGCATAGATGGCATTAAATTCCTCGACCTTGCAAATATAACACCCATCACTACCCCAAGAAAAATAAGCGGAAGCATTCTCTGTACATTGAAATGTGCTAGAGCAAAGGCAACTGAGCTCACCAGGATTGCACACCATACTGGCATGTACCTGGTTAAAGAAGGGAGAAGGAAACCTCGAAAGACTATCTCTTCCCACACAGGAGCGCATACCGAAACGACTATTGCATAAAGTGCCATTGCCACTGGATCCCGTGCTGCAATTGACTGCTCAACACTTGAGAGAGTGACAGGTGTAGAAGGCAGAATGGGCAATAGGCTAAGGTTGAACTGTGAAAGCCGGTTGACCAAGGGAAACATGAAGCATCCAAGAGCAACATCAAACATCCAATTACCTTTCAGGCTAAACCTAAACCAATCAGATGAAAGAGGACGAAATCGAGACAGACAACGATGCAGAATTGCAATTCCAGCAAGGCCTTCAGTTACATCAGTCACAAGGCTGAACAAAGCTTGTCCCCTGAATGTCAGAGATTCCTTGTTGAAACCTGCCATGTGGGCTGCAAAAGGAATCACCCAGGATCCTATAAACCAGAATGAGACAACCCAGAGAAGCATCACCTGCATCACAATATATAACTTGGTTGCTACCATTGTTTTCAATCATTAAACATTTTATTCCTCGGAGTAAAATCTACCATTCATGCTACAAATGACTTAGTTTTACAAAGAGTATATCCTGGTTTTGTAAAGGAGACAATTTGCGCAAATCCACCTAAAGTTGTTTTATTTTCAGCTACATGCTCAGAATTTAGTTGAAATTCTGAACATAAATTCACATGGTAATATAAATTAAAATTATGTAAAAACGCTGTAAGAAAATAAATCTTCCTGAACTGTTGGACCCGCTCATAAAATTGTGACCAAAAGGATCCATGAGAATAAAGTATGGGTATCAGAAATAGGATAAGATTTCCAGCAACTGCAATTAATAGCTTTCCTCTAGCTCCTTCTCATTTATTAGAAATTGACATCTCATTTTTATGATTTATTAACAGCTATGAAAGTTTATTATCTAGTCCTTATTTCCTATATGCCTACCATATGATAACCATATGGATAAAGCTTACCTGCATTATGGTCTCAGCGGTCCAGGGGACAGTCCATCGGCTCCCAATTGCTCTGCACACTACATCTGCAGCCTGAAATCAGAATAAGTAAAAATAAGTTTTTGACATTCAGAAATATTTGAGAATATAGTAACTATTACTTGTGTTTGAAATCAGAAAATGCAGAAAATAAAAAGGAATTTGACAGGTGGAATGCATTTAGCAAGAAATCCAATTTCTTTTCTTTTCCTTGGACTTTATGGCAAACCAGAGCATTGATGAAACAGATATATATTAAAAATGTAATCTTGCATTGAATCTCAATCCCATCCCTAGTGATTCAAGTGTGCAAACAATCTCAACAGTCCATTCATCACTATATTTGCAAAAAGGAGAAGCAGCATCTTTGAATTCTGCAGAATATCATACAGCGCTTGGGGATTCTCTGGAACAACCATCATTAGCTACACAGGCACTTTACATGTCCAAGGAAGAAATATATGATCTTCAATTGTCTTAAATTTCATCCTATAAAACCATAAGGTGAATTTTCAACAACTTCAATTAAATGATATGGCACCTAAAATATGAAGAGAGAAGGACTAAAATTCATCCAAGTTGTGACTAACTGATTTTAAACACAAAATCATCCAGAAGTTCATTCTTTCCAGAACTAAATACAGATAATCAATCAGCTGCTCAAAACTAAATTCCTTCCTCGTAAAAGCACCAAACATAGAACTGGAATTGCAACTATCAATTGAATTGAGAAGATGTTCCATCACACCAAAACAAGTAATAAAACACCAAATAGAACCAAAGGGGAAAATCTACCTCCCGAAGACTGGTTAACCAATCCCTTTTAACATCAGTAGCATTATCTAGTTCAGGCTTCTTCACCAAATTCTCTGGCAGACAGTGTTCAACGCCATCAGACTTGGGATTTATAGGTGAAAAATCTTCATGTCTAAAACATGAAATTTTCCATTTCTGCAAAATAACCCACCAAACAATTAAAACCAAATCCTTAAAAAACTACTACCTTACTTATATCAAGTAAACATAACCAAACAAATTAATCATTAACTCAAATTTGGTCAAGCATCAGTTTTTATTGACTATTAAACCCAAGAAGAATATCCCATTATTTAGTTCTTAAGAATGTAAGGGAAATTCCATCTATACTAACAGCTCAATTGGAGGGAGCTAATAAGCTATTAATTTTTTAAATCTTTCCTACATTTACCTATCAACCAAAGGGGACTAGAATATCTATTATTTTAAGAAAAAAAACTACAAAGTGAACCTATACTTACATTCTTCGATAGCCTGAAATGGGAATCGAAGATCCGAACATTCGCATGCCGGGTCGAAAGCGGTGAATTCCCCGGTCGATTAATAACCCTAAGTCTGGAAGTGGAGGGAAGGCAAATGGGGCCCCGTTGAAATATAGGTTGAGAGCAAGAAGAGCTCAACATCGGGACTGATTAGAAACCCTAATTATTTGCATCACAGGAATTTTATTGGACTTGTTTTGTCTACTCGATTAGGGATTTTAAGAAAGGGGGAGAAAAAAAGAAATTGCAAAAACCCTAGGTGTGTTTGGCAGTTGGAAGAAAGTAATAATTGAACGGGGCAGCAGCCACTCGGAATTAGATTCCTTTTTAACCTATAATATAGGGAATTTGAAATGTGGTTGTTAATTCATTTTCTGGACGGTTCGACGTTTGGAAACGTGCAATTTGTGCCCTCTGACCTGATATTTGGGAAATTGGGATTTGGCATATTGGTTTGTCAACTAGTCAATTTTATTTTAAAGAAAAAAATCATTTAAAAAAAAAAAATAATAATTTTGTATATCGGAGGATTTTGTTGCAGCCAAAGACTAATGATTGAATCACGTAGTTCCTTTTTCTTTTTTTTTTTTTTTAAAAAAAATCAAAACTCAACAATAGCTTTATAATTTTTTTATAGATAATTGTTGAGAGTTGTTAATTGATATTTTTTCCTATAATGTTTGATTATTTATATTGAATAAATACTATAATTATACATAATCATGTATGCATTTTGTATTAAAAAAAAAAATAATATAGCAAGGTATGTTATTAACTGTGGAGGAGGATGGGGTTCCTTTGGTTGAGGGGAAGAGTGTGCACTTGTTATGAAGCACATTGATCATGAGGTCACCTTCATACCCCCACTTGATTGTAATCTCAAAATGATTCATATCTTTTATACCACATCTATAATCTTAAATATAAACTTTAAAAATATTCATCGGAAAAAAAAAAAAAATCAATACTATCTATCATAGAACTCATTTTTAATGATTAAAGAAAAAAAATCAAATGATTTTAAAATCTCCCTTTTAAGTTTTTTTTCCACAAACAATGTTGTAAAACTTTTTTCGTGCATTGCTATTAATTTGATCATACCGCCGACGACTCCAATTCATTCTGTATGTCACCTAATTCTGTCAATGTCAGCGCTTTAAGTTGTTTGGAAGTAACTGTTTGTCCATTTGGCCAGTAGCAAAAATCATTAATTATTTCAAAAAATTTACAAAATTCGACTTCAAACAGCAAACAAGAAAAAATTGGCAAACGTAATCAGTATAAATCTTCTGCTGATACTAAAAAAACGGAACTCAAATTCGAAAAAAAAAAAAATGCTAGAAGGAAATGAACTGGCTGACTTGCTATTCACCAAATGCAACTTTATCTGTGTTTCTCTGTATTATTTATCAACCGGTGAAATTTTTCTCCCCGATCTCCAACAATACCACTAACCAAATCCAGTCTATAATCAACACTGCCAAATAACTACATTGCCTTCAATCCTCGAAGAAGCAAACTCATACGCAATTTGTTGCTGGCAGAAAACACATCCTGGGAGCAAGAAGAAATATCGGCAGAAGAGTGCTCTACAAATAGTAGTTCATGCCCACCTCAATCAAGGAAATGTGAGGAATATCCAACATGACAGCAGGCGACCGGCAGTTTTTACGCAAGAACGAGTAAAAGATATTTATTGAAAGCCTCTTCAAGAATGATGAATTCCATTTTGCCTTGATATGTGAGTGACCAATTACATATGCTACCCCAGCATGCTTCGCTTCTAGAAGTTCCGATAGCTCGTCCTTAACCAGTAAATTGCCAAAATTTGTATCTGAAAGCCTTAACTGGCTTCGCCGCCTATTCCTTAGTTTGGGTGATTCCTGCTCATACATAGATTGTAATTTCTGCAGAGCAGCGGACCTGCTGCTACTTACAGCTGCTGCGGAGCTTGTACTGCTACCTTCTCCATTTCCATCAGATTCTGAAATTATGAATCTTTGCCCAAACTTTTCGGATGTCCTTACAACTGCCATCCGACCATCCGTGGAGCCATCCAGACTGCCACAACCTTCAGCTTCCAGTTGGATGAACTCTGCTACGCTCATCACAAGTGCATTCTCAACGTCATATGCATCTTCTTTTTCTTGGACATCTTTGTAACCATTTCGAACAATGCAACGATACATTCGATAAGATTTGGGGCCAATCCGACCAATAAGATACCGCTCCTTTTGGGGGACAAAAGGCACAGGAACAATCTTAACACAGACAAATACGACAACCTGGTAAAATGCCGGTAAGTTGGTTAAGAAATGAGAAAATGTGGATGGGATACCACTAGCTAACTCTGTGTAGATAAGGCCAATTCCGGGAACCCTTACAATACCAAGATCAGAACCTAGAGTGAGGATCCATTTCATGGGTACTTTGTTATGGAGATCATATAAATACTTCTTCTTGCTCCCATAATGCCAAATAAACATTATGAACGTAAAGATTGCTGAGAGCACAAGAGGAACCCATCCGCCATTGGGAATTCTCATAAAAGAAGATGAAAGGAAGATGAGTTCAATTATTCCAAAGAATAAGAAGAATGAAAGGGCAACACTGATACTCTTATGCCAGACAAAGTTGATGACCAATGACATCAAACATGTAGTCATGAATACCAGAGTCATGAATGCAGTCCCTGAAATTACAGTTGCAAATTACTAAGGCATCAACATTAGTTTTAAACAAATGAAATATGATCTAAAATGTCATTCCAGTTTCAACTAGCAGCATGTGTAAGATTTATGAAGAAATATTGCCTAACTTTTTATGTTCAACCCATAACTCTGCCAAAAAGAAGATCCTAGTTTCATTTCGCACTAGGCATGTGTGTTCCTGATGAAAATATTGCCAATACAGCTTGGCACATCATTATTTGGGTGGATTGCAGGACTATTCATGTGTGCATACTAGTTGCACTAGGATTGAGGGTATTGCCTATATAGCTTGAGCATCCCTGCTAAATGCAATGGCTCTTACTATTGCCACAACACAGCATCATTCTAGTCACTTGTAGACAGACTATCTAGGAGTGGCAACAAGGTGAGGCAGGGACAGGAGCCATTTAAATCCTCACACCCACACCCCACCAGAATATACCTTTTTTTTCCGTCTTGGTTTTTATTTCAGTTCTATTTTTCAGGTTTTCAGTGTTTTTTCTTACCACCATTAAGCTTACCCCACCAAGGAGGAAAATTTTTCCCCTCATCCCTGTGCTGTTCAGGGAAATCCCTTCACAGAACAAGCAACTCAAGACCACCATTGAAGTGAATTCAGAAAGATCAACATAAAGCATTTGTCAAACAGGTGAGTGCAGCTTCCATCTTAAACTGTCCCATGACTGTTTCCCAATTCCTAATACTGAGTGCGATTGAGAAAGATTTGAGAGATTGAAAGTCCAACATACTTTCACATGAAGAAAATAAATTCTCTATCTCTTCAAATTAAGTTCATGTTCACAATTATGACTTTACAAGTATAATTGCATCACTGTATGGCAAAATGCAGATGGAACATAACAATTCATCTATCTAAATAAATATTAAATAGAACTGCGGAAAAAAGACTAACCATAAGCGTTTCCAATATGAATCGTGTCATGAGAACCCACTGTGACAGCCAGGCAGAGAACCATAAGGATCCAATTTATCTCTGGGATGTATATTTGACGATCAAGCCATTTTGGCTTGTGTACAATCTTAATACGAGGGAAACATCCAAATGCATGACATTGTTTGACAATTGAAAATGTGGCACAGACTACAGCTTGGCTGGCAACAATTGTAGCTAATATTGCCATCACCAGGACCGGCCAGAAAAACGAATCTACAAAGTAGGCAAAAACATTCTTTTAAACCACAATAATGGTAATGAGAACAAATATCGTTTTCAATGCTGTGCATCAAGGGATAAAGACTAAAACAACTTATTTTTTTCGCATTCTTGTCTAATAAGGATAGAACAAGAAACTGAAAGTGAATTAAAAAAAAAATTCAAGTTATAAAATTCCATTGTACAGTTTTCTAAAGAATGGCATTGGTGAAACAAGTTCAGATTTCTCAATATATAGTTCTTTAAACAGCAATGTTAGCCATCAGAATCTGTTATGCATAAATTTAAAGATATTTTGCCACGACTCCTTTACACTGAAGATGATAGGCAGTGAGAAAACATCACTATATGTAACTACAGTGACAAAGGAGCATAGCTAACAATTGAAAGTTTACCTGGAATTGAAGAATAGAAACTCATGGATACTGAAGAAAAATGTTTTGAAATAAATGCAGCTTGCCCCATGTACTGCAGCACTAGACATGGATACACAACAAAAGAAAATGCAACCTGCACATAACAACGCATTCTAATGGTTCCATCTGACACAAGCATATCTAAGCTAAAATACTGGAAAGTGGAAAGTAAATTCAAAGCACAACTTTAGGAAAAATGAAGATATAACATAAATTCTAGGTGCAGCCATTTCTCTTGAAAAAACTCATTTAGAAGGAACAACAGACCAAGTCATATTATGGAGAGACTATTACTAGTTTGGCATGCACAGATGTTTGTGATAATTGCTAGCTATTCTAATTTATGTTTTGCGAATATTAGATGATATCGAAAAATTGAAATAACTACTTTGACATCAGAGTGCTTGTTCATAGTTCTAACTTTTACTGTCTGCACTGTGGGAGCATCAAACCTGTGAATATCTGAGAGTAACTTCACGATTAGATGACTAGCTGGGATGTCAAATCTACAAGCATCAAGGCTGAAGAACATTTTGAAACCTTGAGCAAAAATAGCACCAATTTCCTTGGGAAACATATTATCCTCTTATTTTTTATGTCTTATGTTAAAAATCTTCTATGCCACGACAAAAGAACCTAAAAAGCATAAAACTATGTTGAAGACGAAGCCAGTTTCTATTGTCAAAAACCACAATTGGTCAAGTTTTATATCTGTTTTCAAAAATATCACCTTCAGATTTAATTTGGAGTTAGATATTATTCTCTAAGAGTGGCTGCACATACCCTTACTGATGAAGCTGTGAATTGCCCAAGTTCTGCATGCATAACTTCAGTTCCTGTAGTTCAGAGAAAAAGACTGCATAAGTTGACAAAGAAAAGGCTTAATTAAGTAAATTAAATTAAAAGTCCATTTTACCAGTAATACATAAAAGTATCCCTCCGAGAGATATCCAACCATCTATTCCAGTGTTCCTAAAAAACTTGTAGATATAATGTGGGGAAAGAGCCAGGTATACTCTTCTGTTCCAATGAATGATATTGTAGGCACCAACAATGGCAATAGACAGCAACCACAAGATCACAATGGGAGAAAAAATGAAGGCAACCCTGTGTGTGCCACTATATTGCAAAACAAAAAGGCCAATCAATACAATGCAGGCAATGAGAACCACCATTCCTGTAGGTATGCATAGGAGTTAGCAACTTTAGTGGTACAAACACATTTAAGGAAACAATCATTGCTGAAGAAGAAGCAGAAAATTCTGGCAACTTGTCCTACCGCTTGTTCTTGTCTTCCACTAAACCTTTTTTTTTTTTTTTTGAGGCTAAAGTATCGAACATAAAAGTGCTCCATCAAGGTTCTAATTTGGCCTTTCTTACTTTTAAGGCACAGAAGCTGAAGAACATGACCATAAACTCAACTGAAAATATGAAAAATGGGGCTTATCCATAAATCCTCAAACTAGTCTGTAATACCATGGTAAATCATCCAACCCAAAACTCATGCTAGTTGGTGAAGAAGCCAAGGGGTAATATTAACCCATTGAAATATTTCACATGTATATATATTGAGTTACTCACCATGATGCAAATTCTGGTCTTGAAGTTGCAGCCCCTCAACAGATGAAAGGACTGAAAGGAATAGCTATCTATCAGCACGATAATAAAATAGAAAAGAGGGAGCAAATCAAACTATTTGGAAATGCAAGTAATTAATCAGCAACTCACTAGAAATTGCAGGGGTGAGTACACCTATAGAAATAACCAAACTAGCACCAAACAAAATCACAAGAAGCATAGCTGTTCTTGTTTTCTTGCGTCTCTCAGCGGACTTCTTGAATAAAGAGGAAGGCGCATTTCTATTCAAATTACCTTCACTGTGATATGTGGTAAGCTCCTCATCAGCTGCTTGCTGGTTAGGAAGCAAACAATATTTCGCATGTCTACATAGAAGTGAATACAAAGAAAAAATTCCTCCTGCAAATAATTGAACAGTATAACCACATATCCAAATGTTCGACACCCCAAATAAATAAATCCTAAAATTATCATCTCTTATCCAACCGGAAAAGAAAAAATTATCGTCACTTACCCTCACTGTTATCATCCACACTCAACATGAAAACAGCATACTTGAACAAAGAGAAAAAAGTTAAAGTCCAAAATATTACAGAAAAAGCTCCAAAAACTGTGTCTTCTGTTTGATAATGGAGCAGTCCCCCAGAAAATATACTTTTATAAACATAAAGAGGTGAAGTGCTCAGGTCACCAAACACTATACCAAAACTCTGATACGTTGATAGAAGAGAAAGTTTTCGTCGAGGTTTAGGTTCGACCTGCAAAAGCAGAAATCAAACACTAAGCTCAATCACACCAGTGAACACTACAGTTAAAATAATTTCATATCTGTAATTAGTAATCTGTGAAATTGAACTCGAATGAGAGCAAATTCAACAAATGCAGGCAAGTGCGATGGTTTAAATTGGAAAAGACTAGGGTTTTTAAGAAATGGAAATCGAAAAGAAAATTTTTGGCGACAAATGGAGTCAGAAACTTACCATGGCTATATCTCTGGTCGTGACTGATCCTTTTATCAGAAGAAGATTCAAGTAGAGATGGAAAAGAATTGAAAGGTTCCTTTTATTGTTTGTTAGAATAGTCTGGTTGGTGCCAAAATGAACTTTTTCTTTTGTATTCTTAACGAACTGATCCAAATCCCGCGGGTTCTTTTCGTGTTCTGTTTTATGTGTGTGGGTCTATGGATGTCGGAGTAGGACATCCCTTGACACGTCAGCATCAGCCGTTAAATTTGTAATTTACAGAAAATTCTTGCCGTGTGCCAAGTGTAGGATCAACACTTCTTAGATGATTTGGACGGATGGAATTTAAATAGTAGAATGTAAAATTTGATTCATGGATTTATTAAATTCTTTCATCTATTTGAAAAATATATATATACTACAATATATGAAATTGGCATATTTTATAATTCAAATTCAATCCCAGATGTGAGATTTTCTTAATTTCATCATTTTTATTATTAATAGTATAATTTTAAGTAATTTAATTTTATTTTAAAAACATTCTTCAAATTCATAGACCATAGTTTTTTTTCCAATCAAATGATGAAATATGAAATTTCATTGATTTTGTTACATATGAATTGTTGCATTTCATCTATCCAAACCAAACTCTGAAACTTCTGACTTAAAATATATTTTTAATCAAGAATTAATTTTAAAATTACATATATATTAAAATTATATATTAATTTAGAAATAAATATCTAAGTCGGTAGCTAAAATTAATTGCGTTAAAATTATCAAAAAGTTAGGATAATTAAATAGGAAGTAAAAAGAGTTCATTACGTTATAAGCAAAATAAAACACCGTATAATTACTAGTTATAAAAATAAATAAATGATTCATATACTTAGATAAGGGTGAGCAAACAGTCAATTCGGTTTGAACTGAACCAAACCAGTTAGTTTTCGATCGGTCTTATCGTTTTGGTTTTACCAAGTACAGCATCTTCTTACACAATTCACAATAATTCTTAGACTACTTCAACAGGAAACTCTGCTGACGAGTTAGAATGCTTCAAAGGGAAATCATGACTGAGAGATAAGATGCCAGAAACTAAATATTCCAATAGACAAGAACATTCAATGGGAATTCAAATTAAAGGCTTTAACAAAGTTGGATCACTCATTTCTCCAAGAACAGCAGCTCGCCAACTTGACTTGCTCCATATAAAGATTCTTGTTAAGGTAGCAACTATCATGCTCTTTAATAGAATAATGTACCAGACAAGGAAAAAAACACAAATCTCTTAATGCTTCTTTCATTGATAGATTAACAGGAAAAACCTTGTCAACTATGTAACGTAGTTAAGATAAAAAGAAAAAATTGTTGGCCCGTAAACAAAACGTGCCACGATGTCATTCATACACACAGCCTAAGAAGTTGAGAAGTGTGGCAACTTAAAAGGTGAAATTCTCTCAATATATGATGCAATCGAAGCCTCTTTCTATTGTGCAAAGCAAGCAGGATAAGCCATAAAGGACCTTATAAAGCAGCTATTGCTTGCTATCAATACAAGGCAGCTGAACTGACGTCCTAAATGGATAACACGAATAAGTTGACAAATGAGTTGATCTGTTCTTTAAACCCATCGGAATGTAAGACCTGTTTATTTATTTACGGCGTCTGTTCGTGACCAAGTCTGGGTTTCCCTTTCTCATCATAGCTACAAACTCTTCATAGTTAATTTTTCCATCCTGCAAAAAAGTTTCAGAAACGTTAAGATTCATGATTGTGAAGTTTTGTTCTATAGATAGCAGAAATTTTAGTCAATGAAACTGTTTACTTCTGTCCCAATTCAGAAAACAAATGTATCAGAAGAACAAAAAATGCCAAAAGGAAGAAAGATACATTGTCCGTGTCAACTTCAGCAATAATCTCTTTTATCGTTTTTGAATCGCCCATATTATATTGCTTAAGGGCGTGCTCCAATTCTTCCATTGTAATGTACCTAAAGTGACAAACATGAAATCACAATGTCCACATAAAAACTGGGGGATAGGATTCCTATTAGTACAGTAATTAGTTACAAAGTTAGAAGAGATCACCCGCTCTTGTCCTTGTCAAAATATTCAAAGGCCTTATATAGGTGGTCCTCTCTTTCCATTCTATTCATGTGCATAGTAGCAGTGATAAACTCTATGTAATCAATAGTTCCATTTCCATCCACATCGGTCTGAAAAGACAGCAATGCTCATTATTCTCAGTTGAACCACAACAGATCAATTTGATGCATGATCCAAGATGTGAGAAAACTGAAGGCAAGAACACATCGAAAAAGAGACAGAGAGAAGGAAAAACTATAAAGCCAATGAATGGATTAGAATACTTAATTGAGTAACATGATGGTTCATCAGTTGCTATATTAGAAGAATAAAAATAACAAGATTGGAGATGTTACCGCTTCCATTAATTGCCTCACTTCAGATTCAGAAAGCTTGGTACCGAATTTTGGAAGGCCAGCTTTCAACTCTTCAAAAGTGATTGTTCCACTGTTATCTGTGTCCATGGATTTAAACATTCCCTTCAAGCCCATAATTTCTTCCTCAGAAAGATTTTCAGCAATAACCTGGAAAGGGAAGAAAGGAATTGTGACTATAATAGATCAAAGACTGGATGACAAAAATGATCATAGCTATGCCTTCAATCAACACGTGATGGATGTAGAAAATTCAGCCTGCAATAACAATTTGCAGATAACTTTGAGACCTTTCAGGTTGATCAGGTTTTTCGTTTACCCAGCACCACGCCAACAAATAAGGTGCAATCCGTCTTCCTTCCCACCTTGAGGCCCCTCATCACAATGATCCTTCTGAAGTTCAATAATTTACTTCTGCCTTTCATTTTTTAGCTTTTCTTTTGTTTATGTTGATAATATCTCAATGATCTCATCCCGCCTAGTCCTTTCCTCTTCCATTAAATTAAAGAATGATAAAAATAACTGACATTTTAACAACAATAGACATCTCACCTTTAGAGCTACTTTTTTAAGTTTATTCATGGCTCTGAATTGTTTCATTCTAGTTAAAACAGCAATATCAAGAGGCTTATCAGATGCATCACCATCTTCTCGCATCCATGGGTGATCTGCAATGCAATTTCTCTTTTCAGTTTTATCAAGCCTCATTCTTCATTTATAGAAGTTAAGGAACTTACAGCAAATCGACAAGATGAACTCAAACAGTTAGGATGGTTTTAATAAAACAATATACAAAGTTCTGAACTTCTGATTACCCAAGAAGTTGAACAAATTTCGTTCATCAGAAAAGCATGAACTAGAACAGCATACTGAATGAAAAATGGATACATTGTAATATACTGGAGATGGGACAGCTTGGTCACTTGGGTCAAACTGTTGACCAGTAAGGATGCCAAGCACCAGAAAGCAACACAAGACTTCATTCAATCATAATTGCTTGCACAATCTCAAATTTCAAATACTAAAAAACACTAGTGCACAGATTTTTGCATGTGCATGAGATATTACCAATTTTCTTTTCTTTTCTTTTTCTTTTTAATAGAAAGAACTAAGAAGAAGAAATCAAATGTTTAATTGTAGGGATAAGTTAAAAGCCTTTTACATATTTTTATCTTCAGAATAACTTTTCTGTTAACAGTCTTCTAAAAAAAAAATTAACTTACTTAGGACTTCAGCTGCAGAAAGTCGATCCTTGGGATCAGCTCTTAGCATCTTCTTCACAAGATCTTTAGCGCTGCTGGATATGGAAGGCCATGGGTCAGAGGAGAAATCGATATGTCCCCGAAGAACAGAGTCGAAGATAGCCTGCTCAGTCTCTGATTGTGCAAGAGAAGCCAGACTTATCAGGGAGAAACAGAGAAGAAGAAGATGAAGTAAAAGAAAGTAAATAATGAGAGGCGTGAACACAGAGGCACCTCTCATTCTAACATTACTAATCAATTTGGTCAAAGAATCTCGGAACACTCCAGAAATGGTACGTAAACCTTAACTATAAATGAGACTCTATTATATGAGCTTAATTCACAATCAGCAACAAATTAAGCTCATGTCCAACATCTACATCAGGAAAGACTGAGACTTTAGGAAATAAACCACAACAATGGAATCAGCCTCACCAATGTTTCAAATGTTACAAACCCTCAATTGAGAATTAAAAGCCTTACCTCCCCAAAAGGGTGGGACCCCACTAAGAAGAATATACAGTATAACCCCAGCACTCCAAATATCAACTTCAGCTCCATATTTTCGACGTAACACTTCAGGAGCTACATAATATGCACTGCCAACAAGATCTTTAAATACATCACCTGCAATAACACGGAGACCATAAAGTTCAAGCCGATGACTAGTAATCCCTCAAATATAACATTGAAAAGGAAAATTCTTCATAATGGTGTAAAGGTAGATGCTTTCAAGTTCAGAACTCAAAAACTCAGGAACAAGTCAAAATATGTTTTGCAACATGGAAAACCATTTAGTTGTTATAAGAGAAACCAATAAAAATTACCAACTTAAAAACTAACTTGGCTATAAAAATCTAGATATTTCACACCTCACTCGTGCTAAAAGGCATATGGAGGATAAATAGTATAAAATACCTCCAAGCTTTCCACAAATAAAGATGTCTAATGATTGAAAGATCTAATCCTATTTTCATGTGCTCAAGGATCCTCTCTCAGTCATATATTACTGTATCATGTATGTCAAAGATTCCATTGTCGCCATCATCACCACTAAGAAGAAACAGAAAAATAGAAAGCAAAAGAATAAATTTTTAAATCATCAGACAGCCAGGACCATCACAAGTAACTGAATAGCTAAATAAAATCCTACAGAAGAACTAGAACACGTTACAAAGCATTATGACTGTGAATAATAACTGCAGGACCAGGAGAAAATCATTAAGAACAGCAAAATGCATATAGACAACCGATTACAATATCTTCCTTTCATCTTAATTTGTCATAGTTTTTATCCGAAACTACATAATCAAATTGTTCCATTGATGCATTAGAGTAGCTTTGGTCTAAACTCCGTGTCAGTTCTGTACCATGTGCACAACAATCCTACCCTCAACATTGAGACGGTTTGATCTTACACAATAAATCTGAAACTGAACCGATCGTAAAACCAAAATTTCACCTGGCTTAAAGAACACTGAGAGGCCGAAATCAGTAGCTTTCAGAGGGGAATTCTCATCTTCACTGAGGAAAAGGAAATTTTCAGGCTTCAAATCTCTGTGTATAACTCCCATGGAATGACAATCATGCACAACAGTCACGATCTGTCTACAAAGAATGGCTGCTGCCCTCTCTGAATAATGCCCTTTCGCTATGATCCGATCAAACAACTCTCCTCCCGCGCATAGCTCCATAACCAAGTTGACCGAATGCCTATCTTCATATGCTCCCTTTAGCTCCACTATATTCCTATTGAAACCAGAAAACAGAAAGAAAGTAAAATTGAAAACTTCACCCCACAAATGGGAAGAAAAATGAAATCTGCCCGTTGCTTATTTATTAGAGGATTGACCTGTGGCCAGTAAGGTGGTGCATGATCTGGACCTCACGGCGAATATCTTCAATGTCGTCCCGGTTGATGAGTTTGCGCGTGGCGATGGATTTACAGGCGAACTGTTCTTTGGTTTCCTTGTGAGTTACTAGATATGTGACGCCAAACTGGCCACGGCCCAGTTCGCGGCCAAATATATAGGTGTTGCGGACGTCTTCAATCGGACGACCGAGGACTCGGCCAACAGCCGCAGTGGTGGAGGAGGGATGATTAGAAGGTTGAAATGAATGTGGTGGTGGAGGACGAGGCGGAGGAGAAGCAGTTGCAGGGTGGATCGTGATGCCATTGGAGGGAGGAGGATTGTCGGAGGCGCCAGAGGAGGTGGTGAAGCTGGAAGGAAGGCTACTGCAGTTACCCATTGGGTGCGGTCAACGTAAGTCAGAGGTAAGAGAGGCAGGTGAGTTAAGACAGCAAAAGTGGGTTCTTAAGACATTTCCGGTGTTTTGTCTTGAGGAAGGAACACTTCATGCAATTACTATAATAGGCTCGGTAACATGTTAAGTTCTGTGTGGATTCAGTTCAGCTGGCCGTCCATTTGAGACCTCATGTCGTAGACATGACTGAATCGGGGAGCTATGATCGTTTTGTTATTGGTTCTTGGCTATTTTTGTCGGTTTGCTTGCTAATGTGTAAATTAGGACAAAGATTGCACCTGCAATAATGGTATAATGACACGTCGTTCGTTCCGCTACGCAAGGGTATATCCTCAAATAATTGGAATGTCATTTGGACAAAAATGAAAAAATTAAATAAAAATAAACCGTGAATGAAATTCTACTTTTTTCACATGAAAAACGAGTACTGTATAGCGTTCAGTCTGTGGGCCTCAGAACATCTTAGAAAAGGGCCCGTCGCTTATGGCGAACTATGGGCCAGAAAAAAGAACACCATTTTGTCATGAAAATAAGCCCAAGTTAATATGAAGAGTAAATAAATCATGCGTCTGCCGGGAGTCGAACCCGGATCTATTGCTTGGAAGGCAACTATCCTTTAGCCGTTGGACTACAGACGCGTTTCAGGGCTACGAAACGTAAGTCAAAATGCAGGACCAGTTTATACTGATTAAATAATTAGATAATAGAATTTGATTCTTTCTCGAAAAGATAAAACAGAAACAAAAGTACCTGATTTGACCTTTTTTTTTTGTTTGATTAACACAAAGAAACTAGCAAAAATTTTAGTAAAAAAACTATTTAGTTGAACTATAACAAAATAGAAGAATTATATAATTAATTTTTGAGAAATAAAATCCTTTTTTAAACTTAAAAATTTGAATTTAGGATTATAAATAAGCCAAATTATTCACAAACCATTCAAAACTCCATTAAAGGAAAATTCAACAACACTACTTTTTAATAACCATATATTATCATGAGCGAAAGAATTGAGCATATATACAATTAGAATTGAACAAACGATGAATTTATTATTAATACAATAAACTTATTATTTAGTTTATTAATTATTGAAAAGAAATCGAAAAAATCAATTGTTAGGTTGAAAATAGAAAATAAAGAGTTTTATAATTTAGTTTTTTTTCAATTAATTAATCAAATAAAAAATAAAGAAAGCCACGTAAGCAGTTACATTTTTTAACATTGTGGCTTTTATATATTCATATAGATACAGTGCACCAAATTAACTAAAAAATTTTATTAAAGTATAATGGTAATAATAATAATAATAATAATAATAAAAAAAGAAATATAATAGGGCAGCAAAGTTGATTTGCAGAAAATGTTTACACTTGGAAGCTCTATTCAAACCCTAAAATTGCAAAATCACATAACACCTTATGATAATAGTGGAGGGAAATGGAAAGGAAGGATAGTGGTCCATTTGCGCCTCCGCAGAGCCGCTGCAATTTTGGGAGCATGGAATAGTTTTCAATCACCAATATTAGGCATCCAATTCCATTATATGTTGGGTATTATGGCTATACATGTGATTTGATTGAGAGCTATTGCACAACATGACCATTATCTTTTTATGTACTTTAAAAAATCTTGGGATTCCCATATAATAATTTCATACAAGTCAATAAAGCTGATAGCTTTAAACTACATTTTTTGTTTTAGGGTTCTTAACTATATAAACCTATCAAATTCATCTTAAAAATAACCTTTGATCACCACAAGGTATATACTTCTTTCTTTTTTTTTTTTTTAACTAGCAGTTCAAATAGTAATGTCAAATGAACTTGAAATGAACTTATTCTTTCTTTTTTGTCTTGTCGACTCTCTTTCTCTCTTACTGAAAATGGAATATGATCCTTTTGTTTTAGGATGCTATAATACACACACACACACGTATTATCAGCAATCTGAATGCCAAGTTTCAATCTCACATGAAGACATTATTCAAAAGTAAAAAGATGCAAAATCATTTGCGGTTAAGGATCAGTGACAGAAATATGAAAAATCTTAAAGAACACCTCACATAAGCTGCAAATGGTGGTGAAAAAAGCAATGTTTGTACAAGTAATGTGTGAGGTTGAGATAGAAACTGCAAAGAATAGTCAGAATTGATGAGAAGTGAGCTTATTAGATACAGAAAATATTTTTTGTGAATATTGGAATAAATTCCAGGGGAGACAGAATCATTAATTTCTGCAGAACTATTCCAACAGGAATGCCAAGGACAGGAAGAAAACTGGAAAGCCTGAAAATGGAGAATACACAGATAAGGCATATAGAAGGTGACCAATATGCATGGACTATTATAAATTTGATTCTTTTCAATATCTGCCTGGGGAAGCTGTCACCTACGGCGCCAGAATCAAGATCTTGTTTCTTTTGCAAAGTTAAATCTCCATTTGTGCATTCACAGGAATTTGGAAAGGACTCACACCATCAGTAATAGTATATTAAGACTTAAATGAGCAAGAAATATTCTAACAGCTAGAGAAAATCACTGAGTTAAAGAAAGATTTTCTGGGTCACAGCTTGTATCACTTCTAGTCAAATGGTTCTCTTTCTCTGAAACTACCGATGCTTCTGTTTTTTTTTATTGAGAAATAAATTTTGTATTCTTCCTTGAATATATTCTCTTATTCTTGAAATTTTAAAGTCTCCCCTGAAACGATGCCTTGCACTAGTAGATAATTACATATTTTGAGTTAATCTAAGATTCATATGTAAAACATATATGGAAATATTAGGATTTTGAGAAGAAAAATTAATAAATAACTATGTAAATATGCTAATTCTTAAGCTCGTCATTATGCACTTCAGTTCTCTGTCATGGCAATGTAAGGTGAATAAAATTAGGTGGGCAATCAATCACATCCAATTCACTGAAAACTCCAAGCATCTATTCGCGAATTCATTCACAAAATAAAAGCATCACTTGGAAATTACAAAGAAAATTAGTAGGAAAAGAAAGAATTTCATAAAAGAATAACATAGCACAGAAAAACTGAGCTCCTAAAGTTTAGTGAAAGCATATACTTTGAAAGTGAATGATATTGAAGAAAGAAAGGAAGAAAGAACATAGCATATGTATGTATATATATAATTATTTGTGTATTATTGAGGTTTGGATAAAAAGGGAGAGAAGAGCAAAGAGAATGGTAATCAAGATCAATAAGTGAGAGAAAAAGAGAGTTGTCTTTAATGTGATTATCTCAACAACCTGTGCAATCTCTGTCAAGAGACAAAAGTGAGACCTACCAGTCATAGCCAAGGTAATATTCCATATGAAGAAAGCAAGAAGATTTATTTATTTACAGGAAGAGAGTCAGTCATCCCTGCAGCCTGTTTAAAAGGGGAAACTAATTTTAAGGAGAAAGTATCTATAAATACACCACTGTAAACCTGTTTTTAATAAATAACAAATCATAAAATGCTATCCAAGCTAACAAGAGACAGAAAATTAGAAGACATTAACCTAGATATTCATTAGTGCTGTAAAAGATAATTTATATTCAAGATTTGAAGCATTAATTCGGTCATTTCTGGCTTTATTAGCCTTAATTTTTGGATTAGTGAAAGCTGAACAAGAAAAGGATATATATTACAAATTGAAGAAGAAGTTGAAGTACTATTGCTAACAAACGAGTGTGCAGGAAAATATGTGATATAAATGATTTTGGTGGGTTTCAAAGAAAATTTTGAAAAAAAATTATTACTTTAATGCGTATATTTATACAGATCAGCACCTATATAGTATATATATATATATATACACACACACACACATTTAACATACTAGTACATTTCTTGATTAATCTTTTTCCACATTTGTCACTATTTCTGTTACCTTTTACTGCTAAACAAGCATTATTACTGCCTCTGTCATGGTGAAAATATTTCGAAAGAGCAAAACGTGGTTACTGAAAATTGCATGGCCATGCAATTTAATTTCAGATTCTAATTCTCTATACATGCAGCATTATTGAGTTAAGCATCTTTATCCTAAACTGTTTAGTTCCATCTTCTCTTCTATTATTGTTGTATTATTCTTCTTCTCTATATACATATCCTGACCAGACATACTTTCTTCCCTAGTTGCACCTTCCTCTTACCTTTCGATCCTTCCTCTTTAAATTGGAACCCATTCACATCTCACCTCAAACAACATCAACAGCTCCTCTCTCATTAAGAGCCAAGTGTATTTCTTGGACAATATAATTCAAGAAACCAAGTTTATAACTTTATTTAACATTACAAGAAACCTGAAGCAAGATAGGCTTAAAGATTTAGAAGAGTCCATAATACTTGATTGGAGAATGAATGGAAAAAAAGGTAGCTTTGAGATCAACATTCCAATGGCTACCAAAGCGAATAATAAGCAACTGCAAGACGAAAAGAAAGATGGATTTGCAGGATTTTCTTGCAAGGCTTATATGTGGAGAGTGTGGGATTTTGCTAAAGAAGATAGCAATAGAGTGATATTCTCATTCAAAGTGGGGCTTGCTGTACTTCTTGTGTCGTTGCTTATACTATTCCAAGCACCTTATGATATATTTGGCACGAATATCATCTGGTCTATCCTCACTGTTGCAATCATGTTCGAATACACAGTCGGTATGTACAATAAGGATTACAGTTAGGAATTATGACATATTCATGTCTATGATTGTGTGCGAATGCAATGTGAGCATATGTACTAAGTATAAACATGTATGCATACTGAGGAAACTAACAAATGTTTCGTGCAAATTTTTTTTATGGTTAATTTCTTAAGGTGCAACTTTCAACCGAGGGTTCAACCGAGCACTTGGGAGCTTGCTTGCAGGTATATTGGCTATCGCAGTTGCTCAGTTAGCTCTACACAGCGGCAGGGTTGCAGAGCCTTTTGTCATTGGAATTAGTATCTTCATTATTGGTATAACTTCTGAAAATTATAGCAAATAAGCAACAAAAGAACGAAACTTTCTAAGTAGACACTAAATGTAGTTATGTATATGCAGGGGCTATTACATCATTCATGAAATTATGGCCATCTCTTGTGCCATATGAGTATGGATTCAGGGTTATACTCTTTACCTACTGCTTAATCATAGTTTCTGGTTATCGAATGGGGAATCCAATTAGGACTGCAATGGATCGACTGTACTCTATCGCCATTGGAGGGTTTGTAGCAGTTCTAGTGAATGTGCTGGTTTTTCCTATTTGGGCTGGGGAGCAATTACACAAGGAGCTAGTCAGCAGCTTCAATTCAGTGGCCGACTCTCTTGAAGGTAAGATACACATTTGGATGCCAAATTTTTGTTCTTTTGTGGAAGCAAAGTAAAGAGTATTAAGACTGACCAAAAAATGAATAAGAGATTTATAGTTATAGTAGTGTAGGAACTGATATAAAAAAGTATTACATTTCCATGATTTTAGAATGTGTGAAGAAATATTTAGAAGATGACGGGTTAGATCATCCAGAGTTCTCCAAGACTGTAATGGATGAGTTTCCAGATGAGCCTGCTTACAGAAAATGTAGAAGTACATTAAATTCCTCTGCAAAACTCGAATCCTGGGTATACTTCTAATATTTATGACTTTTTCCCCTTCTTAAAATAAAGATTATAAGTAACAACGATGATTGGTTCTTACTGGTTCAATTTGATAGGCTCATTCAGCAACATGGGAGCCCCCACATGGCAGGTTTCGACATTTCTTCTATCCATGGTCAGAGTATGTTAAAGTTGGAGCCGTTCTAAGATATTGTGCTTATGAAGTTATGGCACTTCATGGTGTATTACACTCTGAGATTCAGGTATCTGATGCATATCTTTGTTGTGTCTGTGTGTTTATGTCTCTCCGTGTGTTTCCAGTGTGCAACTTGAGCATTGCTTGTTAAATTATATATATATATATATATATATATATATATATATATATATATCAGATGGGATATTCACATTACTATTTAATAGAATCAGATCCTAGTTGCACCCAAGTATGCTGGTAAATGAGGAATCTTTCGTAGTTCTTTCTTAAATCAGATCTCTTATACCAAAAGAATACTTCAAAAAGAACTTTGAGAAAAAGGAAAATGGGACCGCGAACAAAACCATTAAAAGGATTATACGGAGGATTTATTCTTTTCAATTGGCTTCCATTAAGGGGTGGATTTCACACACGAATATCGACTTATTTAGTGCTTATACATTATTGATAACATATTTATCAGGATTAATTTATTCTATCTCATATTAGAGCAGTGTTGCCACAATGACAAACATACAGAGATTCCTATGGCTGGTTCAAATATTCGTGCACATAGAGAGCTCCAAAACATCTTATGAATAGAACACTTTTTAAAAGTTCTCCATGCACAAGACTTCCTGCATTGCAAAAATTGCATATGCAAAACACAAATGGGGATGAAAACAGCAGGAAAGAAAGAATTGGTGGTATTCCGAGAGAACAGATTTATGGCAACTTAAGCTGTAAAATATCTCATTGATTTTCAGAATCAAAGCGATTAACTGAACAAGGAAACTGTACATCACGGGATGTATGGAAACTGACTTTGGATCATTGAGCTCCTTTTTCTGCCTTCTGTTGATAATTCTTTCTTAACCAATCTTCGGAAATAATAGGGCCGCAAATCTTTACTTTTCTGCAGCAGAATTAATGTAATTATTAAGAGTGATAACAAATGATCTGGCAAAATTTTTACTAGCAGACATAATTTTGAAACATTTTTTGAATGAGTTCCCAATGTGTAATTTCTTGACATTTTGCAGGCACCATACAACCTCCGTGTCACATTCCAGCCAGAAATTCAAGAAGCAGCAACACAGGCTGCAGAACTAGTAAGGAAGTTAGGCAAAGACATAAGTAACATGAAGCGAAGCCTGAAAACGTCACTTTTAAAGAAAGTTCACAGTTCAATAGAGCGACTCCAGCGCACTATAGACATCCACTCTTATCTACTAATATCTAATTTTGATCCTCTGGACAACTCTTCCAAGCTACTTCCTAAATTGCCTGCAACTCTTTCAACGGCGTGCAGCTATGACCTCTCGAATCAAATTCCTGAACTTGACAGCAATAGCTTAGTAAAGAACTCGGATCCAATAAACCAAAACACGCCTTCAGGTACTCTTGCGCTAGGACAACCTGTGGAGTCTTACCATGAGATGATGAGGAAGCAGTCGAGGAGGTTGCATTCGTGGCCATCCCGTGAGGTGGATGCGTATGAAGAAGAGGGAGGCTTTAATGTGGATTTTCTGCCAAGAATGAGAGCATTAGAGAGCACTGCAGCACTGTCACTTGCCACATTTACTTCATTGCTTATCGAGTTTGTTGCTAGGCTTGATCATTTGGTTGAAGCGGTTGATGAGCTTTCAAAAATGGCCAAATTCAAGCATGACAGTCTATAGAAGGAAGATATATTATATGTCTGCATATACAGATTTTGAGGTGATTCTGATGTAAAAGAAAAATTACTTGAAATGATTATTTCAAAAAAATGGAATAGCAAGAGGTGAGAGGGTTCTAAAACTTGTAATCACTTGAAAATAAAGTTTCAATAATTGAACATCTAAGTTTTTTTAAGGTTAAAATTATCTGAAGCACAAATTCTTTGCGGTTTTACAGCAGGGAAAGAACCAATATGCCTCTCTCGATTTTTTTTTTTTGTTTCTTAAAATTAAAGAAAAAGAAAGAAGACGTCTAAATTCATAATTAGTTTAATAACCGACCATAATCTCATCTCAGAAGATAAATGCAAAGAAACATAAATGAAAATAATTATTTAACTTCCCCTGTTTCACTAGCTCACATTCTGGTCCCAATTAGTTACTTTCCGGCTTTGTTTTGGCGGGAAAGAAAGAGTCAGAAGAAAGAAATACCCACAATTTAGGCTTGGTTTGGCAGAGTTCCAATTCCAAGTCCTCTTTCTTAATTCCTCTTTATTTAGGAGTTTCAATTTGATGAAACAACAAAACCTGTTAACTCTGTTCTCGCAAATAAATTCGAACTTGATATTATAAGTTTTCTCATCTAATTTTAATCAAGCAATAAGCAGTAAATTTAGTTAGAAAACCAACAAGCAGAAATTCGACACATCAATGAATCAGAGCAAATCTGAAAAAAAGGATTCATACCCAGTAATAGAATTCAATATTTAAACACCCAAAGCACCAGTAGTAAATATAATACGCTAAAGGATTTATTAATGCCAGAATGTTTGATAAACAGACTGATCTTACAGGCTATAACCTGTGTACACTACACAACCACCTGATGGACAAATGTAGCTATTTACAGGGAAGAACAGCAGAGACCTGACCCCATGCTAACTAGTCCTAGTTGATTTATCCAAATTATGACATGAGGATGGTCAAAGCCCTTATACTTCCTGCCATTTGAACAAATGAATGGAGAACAAGTTCACAACACCAACAGACTAAACCCAATAAATGCAGACAACACGACCATTCATGAAACTTCGCCAATTGCCAACGCCAAATCGAACATGCAAGGGAAAGAGGAAATAATCTTACATCCAGCTCTGAGGCACTATGAAAGATTTTTGTGGCTCTGATGGATCACTGCCCAGACTCCTTGAGCCAATGCCAGAACCACCAGCCAGCATTGCCATCAAACTGCCACCATGCACCCTGCCTTCTGGTACAAAAACGGGTACTGATGAGAGGCCTGCTTCCCCAACACGGATTTGGGCATTTGGTACTCCAAAATCTTTCAAATCAGAAGTAGGTTTGCTTGCTGAAGCCCCCAGATTTGATCCCATCTTTACAATATCAACATTCATGTCCTCAGCAGCGACAACTTCTTTCAACTTCTGAGGCTGGCTAATCTTGGGCTCATGGATGATGGGTCCCAATGTAATACCACCATGAACCCTCTTGTCCTGCACCAGGCTACTATGAAGTGCACAGAGACCTGTCTTACCCCTTGCAAATGAGTTGCAAGGACCAGTAAGCTGGACGCCATATTCTGATCCAGGATGACCCCATGAGCATCTCTTCCCTCCACCATGTGCCTTGCAGAAATCTGTGCTGCCCTGGGCACTTTTGCCACACCCTTCATATTTGCATCTCTTACCACCACCATGACGAACACAAAAATCTGTCCTTCCTCTTGCACTCTTAGTGCACTCAGGTACAGCACACCTCTTTCCACCTCCGTGTGCAACACAGAAATTTGTCCCTCCATGAACACTTTTTGTACAAACCCCACCACCTTGGAATGCACACCTTTTCCCCCCTCCATGGCCCTTGCAGAAAGGTGTACTTCCTTCAGCACCCTTGGTGCATCCAGGAGCTGTGCAGCGTTTTCCACCACCATGTGCTTTGCAGAACATAGTACTCCCTTGTGCCCCTTTTGTACATCCTGGTGCTCGGCATCGACGGCCACCTCCATGTGAAATGCATAGTCCTGATAGGCCTTCAGCACTCTTTGTGCAATTTTCTTTTTGACATCTCTTCCCACCACCATGGCGAATACACAATCCTGATTTCCCTCTTGCAGCTCGAGTGCAGCCCTCACGACTACATCTTCTACCACCGCCGTGCGCAATACAATAATCTGTGCGACCTTCTGCACTTTTTGTACAACCAAGGAATTCACATCGTCGGCCACCTCCATGGGCCTTGCAGTATACAGTTCGGCCCTCAGCTCCCTTGTGGCAACCTGCTTTCTGACACCTTCGGCCACCACCATGGGAAATACAGCGTCCAGAAGCACCTCTAGCTCCCTTTCCACATCCCTCAACCTGACACAGCTTGGAATTACAACTGCGTTGATGTTGTTTTTGTCTCTGGGTTATCCCAGAAGTACAGGTGACTGAACTTTTTGGCATTGTTATCACACTTGATGAGAGGTCTGGAACAATAATAGTAGGATCACAAGTTCTTGGGACCTGGTTGAGAAAACAGCTAGCATCTTTATTCTGTGAAGTCATCAATGTAATTCCTGTTTTCCAACTACATGATGTTGACCCTTCATCCACATTTGAAGCCCCACCAAAAGCAAGTGGCATCTCCATGCCAAATTCAAGTGGAATGGACGTCGGACATGGATAGACACTAGTAATGTCAGATTCAGAAGGCCCAGTAGAAAGACTCAACTCTAGATCAAACTTGGGCTGCAAATCCAGTCCTTTAATCTTTGAACCAGCAGATTTCTTCGGAGACATCTTCTCATTGCTGAGATGGAGGCTGAAGTCCAAATCAAGATCCATTGAGGACTCTTCATCAGTTTCTTTGGCTGAAGACACTGTAGTGCAAGCAGTTGCTGAACTCCCCTTGCTGTCAGAGGAACTTGATGGGCGGCCTAGACCAAGAGACAATGAAGAGCCAACATGCTGACCCACTGGTCCATCTATCCAATTCCATTTCCGTTTCATTCCCTTTGAGGGAGACATGTAAGTGACAGAAGAACCAGGGGAATCAAGACGTAAAATAGTATCTGTGCTATATTTAGCCACAGATCCTCCAATTGGCGTTGAACTTCCCAAAATGTTGAATGCGTTTGAGGGATAATTAGCAGCAAAATTCAAGTTCTGGAACTTGTTCTCCATACAGAATGCTAAAATAAAAAATTATTTCCGAACCTAATATCAATATCAATGAACAGTACACCTGACTTCCAGGGTCAAGAATTCAACTACAAAACTAGGGTTAGATGTCTCAAGAAGAGACCATCCCACCCCCACTAACAAATCCAGAAGTATCACACCGATCCATTTTCTTGTAAATTTACCACAAGCTGGCCCGTTAACTGCAACTTAAGAGGATGAATCTGATTAAAATGGATTCCTTCCAAACAACATTGTAGCTGCGGACCATCCTGTTTCAGAAGTCATACAATAAGAACAAGGTAAATCTAACTAAAAATAAAAGCAACAATATTCAATATCAGAGAGAGAGAGAGATTAAGAGCCTGTTGGGCATTGTGGTTGAAACTGCTTTTATAGAAAAGAACCATTTTAGGTGCTGTTGGGAAGTAGCAGAAGAAAAATATACTACTATGACTCTCAACTGTGATTTACAAGTCATTGAGTTTACAGTTTTCCCATGCTCCAGTTGCTAAAAAGTAAAAGAATTTGCTATCAAAGATTAACATATTTTAAAAACTCCAAACGAAAAGGTGACCAGAAGGAAAAGGCAGACATTTTCTTATGCATGCATCGGTTTTTTTTTCATACAGGATGGCAGCTCAAAGATAACAAACTAAGACTATTACAAACTGAACAATAAGTTCCTCTGCTCAACAGGGATGAAATTAACTGCTTTTCAATTGCAGAAACACTAGGAACCAGATATTGGAGTTTCTTAATGCCTCACCTAAACAGCTAACTTGATCGATAATTAGATACAATGCCTTATTGGTGTGGTTGCTTTGTCTTTGAGAAGAACAGCAACATATTGAACACAATCATTCAAAAATAGAAGAAAATAAATAACCGTTCACTTAGAAGACATCTATTCACTGATGGAAGCAAATCAAATATATAAGGTGACAAAAATTACAAATTAAAGCATCCCTAGAAAAGTTAGATATTTAAGAACCAATAAGAAACAAAGGAATGAAAAGATATGAATTGGCATCTATGAAGTAAAAGAATTACAGAAAACAGAATTCAATAGAGAACTACTCATCTAAAACTTAACAAGTTTCAAAAAAGGCAAGTTGAGCCCAGCCAGCCTTTAGGCAAGTAAAAGGAGTGAATGAAACAGTCTTCCATTTTGAGAAATGTAAACCCTTTTGAACAATAAAACTTCTGGTCTGGAAAAACATAGCATGAATATAGCTTGACATTTTCTCCTTTTTTTTTAAAAAAAAAAAAAAAAGATACATATATACAAAAAGAACAAGTTTTGACAGCTAAATGAGCCACAGGACACGACAAATCCAAATCCGTAATTTACATGTTAGCTCAAATACAAAGAAGCCACGAATCCATGTATAACGTGTAAAGCAGAACTTGATAAAACTTCGCAAACGAAAACAGCAAAATGAACAAAAAAAAAAAAAAAAAAGATTTCTCTGGTCGGCTGCTAAGAAATCGAATAAGCGGGAAACGTTATAAACGTAAGTTTCGATAAAATTTAAATCCTTTAGTCCCCCAAGCATGGAATTATCAGTTCAACTACTTCAAAACTGGAGTATAGATGCCAGGGCTCAATAAATTCGAAAAAGAAAAAGGAAAAAACACATCTTCAGCTAAGAATCTCACTTCATTGCAGTTTCTCAGCAGTCAAATGGAGCATGAGCCATAAGAATTTTGATTCAAAAACTTAAATTTAATAAAACAAATGAAGAATCAATGATTCAACAAACAAAACACAAGATTTGAAGAAAAACATTGATTGAATTAAGGAGATTACCTCAGAGCTGCATAGAAGTCGCTGAAAAAATCAGTGACATGGAGGTGTGCAGATCTAAAGCAGGATTTTTAGGGCTTATGGCGGCGGCGAGATAGGCGGAGACGAGACGGAGAGTAAGAGAAAGAGAGAGATGCGAAGACATGAGGAGAGAGTGTGGGGTGGAAATAACGAATGGGAAGAAAGGGAGGGGGAGAGAGTGCACGTGTTAAAGCAAAGTGGGGTCACACGTGCCAAAACTGTGGGTTTTTGGAGCGCTGAGTGCATATCATTATTTATTTCTTGAAAATAAAAAAATTAAAAAAAAAAGGTTAATAAAATTCAAAGCTATAGATTTTTTTTTTATCTGTCAGGAGATGTTTTTTTATGTTCTCGCGCTATTTAAGGCATCCTCTTATCTGTCTCTACGTCTGTGTACATTCTCACACTTCTATAATTATTTTTTTCTCTTACTTTATTAGTATTAATTTAAAACTAATATATAATTTTATAATAAAAACTTAAAATTATAGTTTCAAAATTGTAACCACACGTAATTTAACATAATAATATGTGTTCATAATCTACTTGCATAATTTATAAATAAAAAAAAAATAAAGATAAAAGCTAAGAGAGGTAAGAAAATAGAGAATGGTGAAAATACAAAAAAAAAATATTTATTTTCTTTTATTATTTTTCTCTCTTTCATTTAATATGAATAGGATTATTGTAATTTTACGCAAATTAGAGATAAAATATTAATTTAATTATAATTAAAATCTCTTTTTATATAATATCAATTTAGTTTTTTCTCAACCGTACAATTATAAAAAAAAAGTTATTTTGAATGAAAGGTTAAAAAACAATTAAGAAATTATAATTTAAGAATATCTTAAATAATGTTAAAAAAAATTTTGATATATTAATTTAATTATAATTTACAGTTTGGTTTATATTTTTCCAAACAATTACAATCAAGCCAAGGGAAATACACTTGACATTGACAATAGAATAAATCCTTTGACTTGGTTTATAGTTTCCTAACGTGTTTCTTCATTTTTAGAAATCAATAATATAACAATTATATAATAGTCACTGTTACAAAGACTAACAATTTTTATTATTTTTCTTTTTAAAAAAACAAATTTTATCATTTTTCAAAAATTGTGATAAGATTCATTGCAGCGCTTATATAATTTTCCTAACTTTAACTATTTAATTGTCCACGTATTTCAAAATTTCACTTTTCCTCTCTAATTAAAAAAAAAAAAAAAAAAAAAAAAAAAAAGTTTCCCAATTAGATGTTTGCCAGATGGCCCAGAATCAGATCCATTGAACGTAGATGAGATGTAAGACATTGTTCGTGTGACCTTTTTTTTTTATTGGCATCGAGTGATTGTAACGTATATGGTGACGAAAGGAGCGGATCGGTTGTAGCTTGGAAATTGAAGAGGGGGGTAATATTGACACACAAGGGTCAAGTTTAGGTCGCGCGTGGCGAAACGATAACGAAACTGAAGAAGGGCCCTACCTTCCTTAGTCTGACACGTCAACGAGACATGACATATTGGACATCTTTGATTTTCTAGTCGGCAGCGGCTCGTCACCGTTCGTTGTGCTCAGATGGACCCCACGCCACGCGGCTTAAAACCTCAACACCATTCTCAAGGTCTTCCTTCCTACAGCGGCGGTTTGCGGTTTTCGTTTGTCACTTTAACTCTGCTTACCACAGTCCTTATCCTTTAAGCACGTTCCTAACCAGTGCCTGTCCCTTTTATTTTTTATTTTTTTTCCCGCAAGTTATACTATTTGGTTAGAGATTAAAAATTATTTTAAAATGAATTTATGTATTTCTTATGGTATAAATTTTAAATATAAATTTTAAATATAAATTATTTTCTTTTCAGCTATTGTTGCCCATATTTTAGGATATTGTTCTCATATTTAATTATAAATTATTGTTATCAGTATTATGATAATTTTTTTCGGTGTCTTTTATTATTTAGATAGCTATATAAAAAAAATATAAATCTTTTATCCAATATAAAAAATAAATTTAAAAGTAATCAGAATGAACTTGTAAAAGAATTATGGAGTTAAACAGTGACATAAATAACCATCAAGTGGAGCAAGTGATCTTCTATGACACAAATATTATATTTTGTCAACTGAATCAAATATTTCAAATCAAGATTGTATTTTTTTATTCTTTATACAAATGGTCTATTATTAATTTCTTATACAAAAATATAAAATTATATTGATATGTATTTAAAATTTGTATATAGTTTTCAATTAATAAAATTTTTAATTTCATTTTTCAAAAAAAATGTGTCAAATTCATTATAACCTTTGTAATATATATTCACGATATAATTAAATAAAATTTTATTAAAATATGTGAAAATTTTAAAATTTCTAAAAAAAGCTCTCAAATAGATATTTTGTTATAAGATTAACATGAAATTTATAAAGTGGAAGACATTGGCAAATTGTTGTTCCAAAAACAGGAAAAAGAATGGTGCTAATACATTTCTAAGCTGTATAAAGGTCAAATTTATACCAACAATTAAAGTCAAAGAATTTGATTCCCTCCTTATCATTTTATCTCCCACCACTAGATTTTGCCACGCAGGATGGCCATATTGAATATTTGCCGCCGGATCATCAATCCACTGATAGATGGTCCCCCATTGTGTGAGAAGTTGCCTATGCCATTGCTTTCCTTTTCTTTTTTTCCCACCAAAATTTTATAAAATAAAGAAAATTTTAATAATTCTTTTCCTTGCATCTATTTTTAGTCAATAAATAATGGACGGTGGAGAACGCTGAGAATTAATTAAAGCATTGCACGTCGTTAAAATCTCAACTGAGACCAATGTGTAGGTAATAATAAATATATACGATCTCAAAACGACCAATTAATTATATATTACAAATAATTGGTTTCACATTTTAATTTATTTTTTTTAAATTTACCTTACAAAATATAGGAAAATTTATTTTTTATTTATAAATCAGATTTTTTCTAATATTAGCCGCTCTAGATGTTCAAAAAAAAATTTTGACATCTCCAATTATTTTTTCTAATTTCACCACTGAGTATATAATTTTAATTCCGTTGCATCAAGTCTCTGGTGTCAATTGCAAATATCAATATTTGAGTATATGTAGATAGGAGTAGGGCAGGGGATACGCCGATGGGATGTTTCCTTAAGGTTTTCCAACGAAGAATATGCCCTTTAATATTCGAAATGTATCTACAAATTTTCATGTTGCACGTGCAATGTCTCATACACAAAACCGGCTTTCATGTGCCTAAATAATTAAGGAATATTATAATACGATTAATTCACTAATATTACTAAAAAGAACAAAAAGTTGAAAAAAAAAAAAGGTCTTATGTGTCAATTTCCAATTGGGCCACCTTTGCATACAAGGACCTGCAGAGATCTTCACCGATCCCTACAATTTTGTCCATGAATTGAATTGAAGCAGAAATTTGCCACTGCTTTCCTTTTTTTTTTTTTTTTTTTTTTAAAAAAAAAAAATAAAAGAAAGAAAATGACTTCCATTAGAAGGCCCATATTGGAATTTCGGATATTCCCATTTTGTGCGTGTATATATAGATGTATTGGCTTTTATGTCTATTTGGTGTAAATAGATTTTGCAAAACTTTATAAAATTCACTAATTTCGAAGTTTCAGTATTTATTATGTTAAAACATATTTATTTCGATTTCAGGAATTCAATTATGTGAAATTGACAAGTTGTAAATCAATTTCATTTGTTCCTACAAAATTTATATAATTAAAATTATACACCAAATTGTCTTCTTTTTCTCATGAATCTTTCTCTGCTTTTTACCCTCTCCCTCTCCATCTCCATCATTCTCAGTTTTCTTACTTCTTTGTTTCACGTTTAATACGAAACTCAATTATTCAACTCTGGGGAAATAAGATAGCTACATTTTCAGTGCACAGTAAAAAATATTAAATTTTCAAAAAAAAAAAAAGAAGACAGTTCTACTGTAATAATACAGAGTCTTTTTCCATGAAAGTGGAGAAAAACATGGGACAGGTAAGCAAATGTACTAAGCAAAAGTGGAAAATGGACCCCCCCAAAAAAAAAAAACAAACTGAGAAAGGCCGAAGTGGGGTTAGTGTCATCTTTATAAGTCTTGACTTTTTGATTTGATTCTCTTAAAAAGCTTTCATGGATGGGCATGGCTATGCCACGCCTCCCAAATTTGCTTCCCTCTTTTTCTCCACCCTTGAATTTGTACTAATTTGTAACCCCACACCACATTTTTTCTTAAGAAAAGAAAACCAATTTCTCTTGTATCAAGCAACAAGAAAATCCAAGAATCTGCATAGTAGGAACACAAATCTTGTAGCCTATTTATACATAGTAGGAACACAAGAAGAAAGAAATAATATGAAAGACAAAATCTTATCAATGGAAAAATATATCATCATAGTGAGTTTACAGAAACATATGAATTTGAATAGTTGATCTTGAAGAAAATATGCACATTCTCTAACCTTTAACTCACTATCTCAATTAATGTCACAAAAGCAAATACGAGAAAAAGAACGCCTCCAATGTACGCAATAGCCTGCACAAGACATTGAATTTAGCTTCCTTATCGCTTATAATGCACATGGGAAATTTCTTTATGATCTGTTTCTGGAAGAAAATATACAGCAGTTATCAGGAAATAGTATCCAGGGATGAAGATGTGTTATTACGACCTATAGACCCACTATTTTAAGATTATTCCAACTGTAGAAGTGTTAAGGTATAAAATTTATGTGGTTTTGGGGTCATGTTGGTCCAAGTAGGGCACTTTTTAAAGGTACAAATACCATGATATGGTCGGCTTTACATTTTGGACTAGACAATTTCTATGGAAGTAAAAATGATATCTGATATCTACACGTCAGATTCAATATAGCAGTAACTGCCTCCATTACAACTTTCGTTGCACCACATAGAAATCAAATATTGAATGATGGGATTCTGTATTATGTTTGGATGGTTTATTAAATATTTTCTTTAAGGGGAAAATTTAAGTCCTAGCAAAGCTGGATTTTTATAGCTTCATATACCCATAATCAATAGAGAGAGAGAGAGAGAGAGAGAGAGAGAGAGAGAGAGAGAGAGAGAGAGAAATGAAATCATGAGAACATGTTTTTGCCTGTAGATATACCTTTTCTGATAAGAATGTTCCAAGTAAAGAACCTCCTAAAACTGCAATCTGTAGAAAATAAAATTGAAAATCTTTGAGAACAGTCAATTTACCAAAATTGAAAATCATTTCAAGTAAATGATTACCAAAGTTGCAACACCATGACCAGCCAGGGCTCCGCCAATGACACCAAGAGGTGAAGAGGCTGCTGCTAGAGCTGCATATGGATGGGGAAACTCTGTTGGTAAAAAAGATGGAAGAGGCTGGCTTGCTTTGGGATAATGGAACAGGAAATTTGTCATATATTCTGGTAGCTGGCACCTAGAGAATTTCAATATTGTGACTCACCTATTGTGGAGAAAAATGATTTATCACCCCATTCAGCAACAAAAACCAAGATGAAAGTACTGATAATGGTGCTAGCAGCTGCTAAAATTCCAGCACCATTTCCAGAGAACTCTGAAACTGCTAGCTCTGCCTAGCTCACGACACATACATAACATGTAATCAAACAACTTTACTACAAAATAGTAACTGGAGAACATTTCAATATATCAAAAGAGGAAGATAGCAGTAACTGGAAGACATCGTAAAACAATTGAAAATATCAGGGAAAATACTCCATAAATCAACTCTGAAATTCCATTGCAGGTTAGTTTTTTTGTTTGAATTCTTCTTCTTTTTTTCTTTTTTTTTTTTTGGGAAGGGGGGGTTTGGGTTGTTGGTTTTGGTTTCTCATCTGTGAGCTGAACTGTGAATAGATAGTGAATTAAAATTTTACCTCCTTTTGTTCATCTTCTGCTTTGAGACTATCACTTGAGCTGGCATCAACCAGTGTTGAAACCCCAAAATATATCTGAATTTAATCATTTTAGCTCATTATGCACTTATATTAAGCAGTTTCTAAGATTTCTTTTTTAAAAGTTTCTGGACCAAAAATTGGATGAAGTAACATTTACCAATAGACAAACAGCAGCAATATCATCAATGGGCAAATCAGTCTCACCAAATCTGAATGTAAGTGGATAATATTAGACCAACAATATAAAACTAATATTAGATCAAGTTGCTCTAATGTCATGTGGCAGAAATGCCAGGTAAAGCCAATTGAATAATATCCTATTTTTTTCTATCTCAACAGTTCATGTCATTAATGGCATGTTCAGTACAAGTCCATGAGTTCCTAAAGTAGACAAATCTCACAACAAGTACCTGAATGGGAGGATTTCATCGACATAGTGAAAAGTTCTTCCAAGAACAACAGATATGATAGTCATTACCCTGCATGTCATATGGACACTTCTGTAAGAAGCAGCATTTTTGTTTTTAAACCAGCATACTAAGAAAGTGCTGCTAGAAATTGTTAATCTCTTATCATCCTTGAAATCGTAGGGCAGCTTTCAGAAGTATTTAATCCCTACCAGATTGATACGAAAAGACACTACTGAGCCATGTGGGAGCTAGCTAATAGATGTTAAATCACAGTCTCTAAATATGGAGAAAGTTTCCTTACCAGATCCAGTTCCTGGATCAGTCAAATACCTTGGCACAATTGCTTAAAATATTCACTCATGTTATAGACCTATGCAAAATTTCATCATCTTGAAGTTAAAGATGCAAGGGACACCAGATCACCATGCAGAGCAGAAAAACATACGCAAGTGCACCAAAGGTCCCAGTAAAAACAATGGCAGCAGAATTCCTAGCTGCTAAAAGTGCCTGCATATGACATAAAACATCCACACAACTTTGAGCTATGTGTTCCAAAAGAAAAAAGAGATGGTTCATTCATGCCGACATACAGAGATTCATCCTAGTAACAGAGTTGTATCCTGAAACATGATTACTTAACTTGTTTCATGAAAAACTCAATTACTTATAGTGTTTCAAGATAAAAAACCACCTGATCAATTCTTACCGCTATGAAAAAAGTCTTGTCTCCCAGTTCTGAGAAAAATATCAGCAAGAATGCCTGAAAACACAAACATATATGCAGAAGAAAAAGTGGAATGAGGATTTTAGTGCCTCTGGTGGATATTTTTGCATGAGGTGTCTCTTCTAAATGGAAATAATAAAACTATGATTCTTCCACAATCCAATTTACAGGAATACCATCAATAAATTGAAATTGAAATTATTTTATTTATAATTTGTTGATTGCACCAAGCTTAAGTGAAATTTTGAATAATAAAAAAAGTTTGCTTGAGAGTGCTGATAGCAGAACATAAATCAAATGTATGCTTGATAACCGCAAGTCACATATGATTGGCCAAATCACAGGTTACACAGAAATGGTCAGACTAATTACAATAACTAGATTATGTTTCATAAAAAAGAAGAATGTATAATTTGTGTTTACTTCCATAATAAAATGCCAGCTATAAGGTATAGGGAGATTCTCCTAACTGAAGCAAAACCTGTGCTAATATCACCAAGGTCCCCCAAGAAAGGAAGAGACTGCAATCCAGCCACAAAATCTGTTTCTGCAAATGCCTGTTGAGAGCCTTGAAGTGTTAGGTATCCAAAAAGAACCACAAACTTCAGAAAACCACCATATGATGTAGTGGAAGCCAACATTTGATCTTCCCTCAATAAGTTGTTCTTCATAGGTAATTTATCTGAATCACAAATATCATCCAGAAACAGCATTGATTCTCTACCAGCTTGGCAGTTCTCGCAATCAATGACCCTAACCTCCTGTGCCAAAATAAAATATCCCAATACATTCAAGAATTCTTTTTTAAAATAAAGAAAATAGCATCAATGACAAGAAAATAAGGCAGAAATTTGTCATCAGGAAAGTGTTCAGCAAATATTTGGTAGAAATGCTTGGTGTTTCTCCAGAATTACATCTGAAATTGAGACACTTTAACAAATAGAAAGTGCAGAAAACCAATTACATGGCTTTTCTCTAGGTTTAGAAAAAGTTCACCTAGGTGGCATAAGAATGAAAAATTGAACCTTTAAGTGAAGGTATCATATCAATTTTGGCATTTGACAACAAGGGAACTAGCAAAATTTACATTAATATTCAGTATAGCAAATTTTTTATAATTTTTTTACTCATGAATACCATCATAAACCAAGATGTTACTTTCCAGTAAAAGAAAAATTACAAAAGCTAAAAAGCAAAAGGGGCATAAGGAAATATTACAAGGCTATCCAAATTCTTGGAAACTGCTGGTAAAACATGTTTAAATGCATCCTGAATTGGGTTCTGAATCCATTTTCTTGAATACCTACACATAACGAACATAATATAAGAAATGCAACCCCTTCTTTTGTGAATTATTTTTAGTCAGCATTGCATAAATTTTCAAATCAAACTTAACAGCATCAGTTATCCCAATTGCTTCGGTTGCAGAACTGCATTACCCACACCATTAAAGAAAGAAAATAACTGTACTCTTTATTGCCCGTGTTTGAAGCAAACCAGCGAAATGGAGGAGAAAAGAAACAATGGGAAGTTAGAAAATAAGAATTACCTGGAGAAAATAAGACATGGGCTGCGAAAGTTAAACTTAGAGCTTTGATTCTTGGTAAGAGAACTAACAGAAAGTAACCTAAAAGTCAGGTTGTTAGGCTTGAAAGATTTAGGACATGGATGCGCTAGTAAATTTGCCCTCGAAGCTGTATCTGAGAGCGTTAAGCTTCGCATTTCTCTCACTCAAAATCTCTCTGTAACTACTGCTCGACTCTGGGCCTTCGGTTCTGTGGTTCTTAATGGGGTGATAGGAGTGATCGTTGATGGATAAGCTATCTGTGACTGTGCATGTTACCGCCAACACAACTTTTGCAGCATTTTATGCGTTTACTAAAAATTACAAATAGATACTTTTCATGAAGAATGTTTTTCAGTTTACTCCTTTGTTTGCTATTGGGTCGGGTTTAATGTGTGTAAGATCCTTGTTTGCTGTTCCATGACTGCGTTTAATGCCATTCGAAAAAAATGTCGAAAAATTTGCTACACACATCTCCTATCTACATAAATCAAAATCCTCACAAGAATTGTTCTATTCATGAAATGAGATCCTTTTACAATTGTTGTAATGAAAATTAACAAACAAACAATTACTTCCAAGAAATTAATTATTACCAACACTCATACAATTTAATATCGACACGAAGTCTGAAATAAACTTCACCTTCAAATGCATCAGTCATCAGTGTAGCTACTCCTCTTGCCATAAAAAAATCTCCCGTACCACCGATCACGGAAACATCTCTAGTCTTCTTCATCAATGGATCAGCCCCAGCAAAATTAATACTTCCTCTATGTCGTGTAGAGTTAAAAACAAAAGAAAACCCTAACCAAGCAGTAAAAATTTCTTTTTTGTCATACATGTAGATACCTTGTGCACGACCTACTGGGGTTGAATGTAGATTGTTGTCTAATGTAATAGGATCATCAAATACAACTAAATCACCAAAATGGTTTTGACCTGCCAAAATGGTCTTGTTTGCCCAAGCTGGTGCACCTACAATAGCAGAAGTTGCATTTTTAGAATTCTTGCCATTGTAAATAATGTCATGGAAATAAAAGATTAATCTTTTGCAAGGGTTTCTAGCTCGAGTTTTTCGATAGGGCAAAGCGAAAGATTTTGAGAGTAAGAAGAGAACAAAGATAAATAGAATTAGCTTCTTAGCCTCCATTTTTGTTTTTGAATGCTTATTGTTGAAATTCTGAATAACTACCCCATGTATATAGGAGTTCCTTCTTATAGATGATTTTGTTAAATAGAATTTTAATTGATGAACAATGAAACTTTTTCTGTTTTACCAACTTTTCACTGATAACTTCATTTCTAAGATTGAAAAAATGATTGGGTGCAGTAGAGAGAATGTGGTTGCCAAATGCTACCATGTAGACATAAAAGGAATCCCAACAAGATCAGCTCGAAAAAACTCATTATCCTTGGAAGAAAGAGACTGTAGAACACGAAAACCTCTAAAACCCGAAATCTCATCTTCTAGGATAGAAAACCTCTAATTCCTATATTTTTATTTCTTACCTTTTGCAGTGGAAATATTGAATCCCAAACGCTGTGTTCTCCACTTCCTTAAAGGGATACTACAAAGATAAATATTCCTTATTTTCTTATATGGATTACTTAGCAATTTGTTATTACTTACTATTAGTAGTCAGTTAAATTAACATTTTAGTTACTATGAATGCAAGAAATAGTATTTGGTGGGAATAGAGATTCGAATATTCTAACCACCGAACTCCACTTTCGTATATGGTCCATACAAAAAATTTGCACAAGAAGAAATTATATCACAATGCACAGAACTACCAGACCTGTAATATCTATTGCGTGCTCTATGGTTATATGGTCCCAATCAGATTCCAAAGTTCAACCTCTTTTTTCTTTCACTATGTAGGTACCTAACATCCCTCTATTTTTGGGACGCTATAACCTTAATTAAGAGAGTAGTTTTAAACTTTTGATTAGGGTTGTTCAGTCGAGTTGTATTGGACCCAATTGAATTAATGGAATTTCATACACTGGCAACAAATTTTTACATATCAATTTCATGATAGAAAACTTATGATAGAAAACTTTGTAATTTCAATATTTCTTGCATTGGAATTTACATATCAATTTCATGATAGAAAACTTATTTTCAAAGTCTTCTTCAAAATTAAGAATTGGCCTTCCATCAATCTGATTTCTTTGGATTGCTTGAGACACTTAAACAAAAGTAGCACTTTTTTTTTTTTTTTTTTTACAGAGCCTGTGAGAAAGCATATACTAGGCAGGCAGACAATCTCTTTATATTGGAGCATATGTCGTTTGATGTTTCAATATCGAGCGGCAATTACTTAGAGATTGAACGACACCTCGCACATATAGGAAATGTCTTCGTTAGCGCATTAGATTGGGTTGGGGCTTAGTTTAACTACCTTTGGGCTAGGTTCAAAGTGAAGCCCAACAAAAAGAATCGATTAGGTGATTAAAAAAAATGACTATGATCGATGTTCCCTCAGCCTGTAATTTGAGACTAACAAAAGAGAAATGAAATCAAGTATTTAGAATAAAGGAGTAGACTTCAATAATTAATCATGTTTATTCAATCATGATCACAATTACATTATAATTAAATTAAAAACAAGATTATTTTCGCTCTTTTTTTTTCTTTTTCGAAAGATAAATTGTAAATTTAAAAAACGAGAATCTTCAAGAACGATAAGAGGTATAATACTCAATCGATTACATTTAATAATTTTACCAACATTCATAAAATTTAATATCCACGCGTAGTCTAAAATACACTTCACCTTCAAACGCATCAGTCATAATAGTTGCAACTCCACGATGCATGAAAAAATCTCCGGTAACTCCTACAACAGAAATATCTCTAGTTTTCATCAGAATTGGATCAGCTCCCATGAAATTTATGGTACCATGATATCGTGTGCTATTGAGGGAAAATGAAAACCCTAGCCAAGAAGTAAAAGTGTTTTTAGTATCATAAATATACAAGCCTTGTGCCCTACCAATGGGTGATGAGTGAAGATTGTTGTCTAGAGTAACTGGGTCATCAAATATTATTATGTTACCGAAGTGGTTGTTCTGATGAGCTAAGATGGTTAAATTAGCACCCTCTGGAGCAGCCACAATAGCAGAAGTAGCATTAGCAGCATTTCTGCCATTATAAAGAATATCATGGAAGTATAGCACCAATTCCTTGCATGGTTTATATTGTTTCTTCTCATAATTGCCTGGATGGGCTAAAGATAAAGCAAGAAGCATGAAGAAGAAAAAGAAGAGACGACTAACACTGCGAGCCATCTTTTCAAATATATTTATTTCTAGGAGAAAGAAGAAGAGTGAAACTTGAGTGAGTATGACTGAATTAGGGTTAGCACTTATATAATGGGTTTTTGTTGGATTTTTAAATGGAGTTTACAATGTCACCAACATTTTAGAACATCCAAAAAGCAATAACGAGCAAAAAAAAAAAAAAAAAAAAATTAGGACAAATAGGCACCAACTAATCAGATTTTTTATTTTTTTTTTTTGGAAAGTCAACTAATTAAATTAAATTTGTCGCACTAATTGCATGTGGAGTAGGTGTCTTGATTTTAATTTTTTTTGGTAAACTACCTGTCTCCTCTCTCAATAAAGATCAAACAACGACGCCCATTTTTTATTTTTTTTAAAAAACCATTGGACAGGATATTACCTAATTAATTTACATTTTTTCTATACTTATTAAAAAAAAAAAAAAGAAATTACTTAACTCAGTTGAAAAGATTTGTGCTGAAACCATAATTGGAGTTAGAAATAGTCAACGACACACTATAAATTATCGCATCATACCCAAATTTTCTACATCACTACCAATTTTTTCTATTAATTGGTAGTGACTTGACATTATTCAATCTGATTGAAAATATGGAAAAACAATCTAAATCTAAAATTACCCTAAGCAACTTGATCAAAAAATAAAAATAAAAAATTATACAAAAATTACAAGTTAAGCATTGAACGTATCTTGCCATGTAAACAGTTAGTTACATCATGCCAAAAGATACTAACCCAACTTGTTAAAATTTTCTCCAATTCTTTCTTTTTTTTTTTTTTAAATCAATCTCAAAAGAATATTAATATTGATTATGAAATATTTTAAAATTTAGTTTTTCCAACCACTGAAGAATACAATATTTAGTATTTATAATTTATTCGCAAGTGATGGATGAGACGAAAAGTAGGTTTCTAATTTCTAATTAGTTGGTCAATTACTATTTAATGCATTTTGCTTAATTATTGTTAGACATATCATAGGTATGGGTATCCACACACAGCTAAAAAATCTGATTTGGGCAATCCTTTTTTGAGCTCATCCTACTCCTTTATATATATATATTGAATAGGTGTTATTCGGTTCGGGTCATAGAGCCGTAAAGGTTTTTTTATCCACCCGGCAAAATGTGTTTTCTAGAAATTGAATTTGTATTTTTAATTTTTAATACTTCCTTTTATGTCAAGTAGGGTGAAAAACGAAGGAAAATTCTACCCATGGTCTTTGCTGCTTATTACTTAGTCAACTTTAAGTACTCTACCCATGGTCAATGACGGAGTGTAATTTTATTTGTCGTTGAGAGGCAAATTGAGCAGTGTACTACTGGAGACTAGTGTCGTTTGCAATATTATAGATTGGGATAGGGCTTAGTTTAGATTTTAGAGGATTGTTTCAGGCTACCTTTAAGGTTTAGACTAAAGCCCAACAAAAAGAATTCAGTAATCAGAGCCTAAGGTGTTCCCTCAGCCTTAGTCAGTCTCCAAGCAACATGTCTCCAAGGGAAAGGGAATAAGTTACTGTGATTCTTGTTTAGGATTCTGATCTCATCAATAATTAGATTTTAGAAAAATTAATAAACTTGATTGGATACTAATTAGATTAAAAAAATTAAAATTTTTATAGTAATCACATCTTTTAATGTTGACCAACAGATCACGAGTTTGATTCTTGATAATTTAACATTCCTTTTACTGGGTTGTATTGCCTCTAATCGACTTTGCAATGAATCGTATAGTCTGATAGACTTTGAAACTATTGTAAATGATTGGTGGGAGTAAGTGTTGACCCATTGATTTTGTAGTCAATGTTAGTACAAGATGTTTGGTTATGGTGGAAAACTATCCTTAAGTACTTAATTTTCTCTTCCACTGATCAAAGTCCAAATTCAAATTCATTAACTTTGATATCTCCATCCTTGGAGAAAAAAGAAAAAACTTCAAGTCAGCACCAAACTACAAGCTAGGGTTTAGCTTGATAACAACTTGTTAGAGGCTAGGATATGAAATACCAACATCACCTCCCCTAATATAATATAATATATTTATTTGATTGGATCAAGCTACAAGGGTTTGAAGAAAGAAAGACTCTAACTTGGATTAATTCTGAAACAGTAGATTTAATCAATACAAGTACTATATATAGCAATACGATTAATTGCATGCATATATATAGTTAAAATTATTTTCCAAATTAACAAAAATAGATCAAACTAATGATTTTTAATAGTAACATTCATACAGCTTAATATCCATTTTAAGGCGAAAATATTTGATACCCTCGGTAGCATCAGTATGAAATGTAGCAATTCCTCTTGACATGGAAAAATCTCCAGTTCCTCCAACAATTGGAAGATCTCTGGTCTCTTCATTCATGAGATCTGCACCCATTATATTAAGTGTACCTTTGTGTTCCGTCGAGTTGAACACCAATGTAAGGCTCATCCATGCATTATAATCTGTTTTCTTGTCATAAAAATAAAACCCTTGTGCTCTTGCAACTGGAGGTGAAAGTAGATTCTTGTCCAGGGTTACAGGATCGTCGAAAACGATCATCATACCAAATATGTAGTCTCCAAGCTTAGTTGCATTTGTGATTCTTGCAGATGTTGAATTGGCTACGTCTTTTCCATCAAATAGTATATCGTGATAGTACAGAACAAACCTTTCACACGGTTCTTTATTCTTGAGTGATTTTTTGTGTGCTACAACTGACTGAGATATAAAGAGCAAGAAGAGAATGAAACAAAGTGTTCCTGGAAAGTTTCTCATTATGATAGGATAAGGAACTTGTGTTTTTTGTGTAATGGAGGTGACTAATGGTTGGATTGTGCATAATTATGAATCTTTGTTCAGCTTTTATAATGTCTGGTTTAAGAATTGAACCTTAATGGTCATAAACAAAGACAACATGTATGTATTAGGTGCTAGTTTAGTTGTTTAGCATTAGGTGATTGTTTTCTTTTCTTTTACACGAAAGAGGGTAAGCAACAGCTTCAAATTGCATACAGCTTATCTGACCAAACCCATTTATTCATAAAATCAAACCATATCCGACAAAAAGATTAAGATTCTAATAATATTCATACAGCTTAATATCCATCTTTCGAGGCGAAAGTAAAAAGAACCCTGGAAAGTATCAGTCTGAATTGTGGCAATCCCTCTAGCAATAAAAAAATCTCCAGGACCTCCAACTACAGAAAAATCCCTTGTCTTCTCCATCATCAAGTCTGCTCCCATGATATTAAGAGTTCCTTTATGCTTCGTCGAGTTGAAGATTAAAGTAGATGCGAACCAGGCAGTAACAGTAGATTTCATATCATAGAAATAGAACCCTTGTGCTGTGCAACTGAATGAGACAGTAGACAGTTGTCTTTTGTCATGGGATCATAAAAAACAATCAGCATGCCAGAGTTGAAGTTTCCTAGGTTAGTTGGTTTAGTAGTTGCAGCAGATGTTGCTTTGCTGCATCTGTGCCATTAAAGAGTGTGTCATGATAATAAAGCACAAACTGCTTACACCGTTCTTGCCGGTTAAAAGTTTTCTTGTGGGCTAAAACTGATTCAGACACTAGGAGAAAGAAGAAAACAAAACAAGATTACATTGAGAACTTGTTCATCTTCTTACAATTTATGTTGTAATTATGAATAACTTCTTACAATTTATATAGCAATTATGAATGCAAGTCACTATCCTAATATAGGAAGTGGTGATGATTGGGCTTATCAACTCTATGTCTTTTCGATATGGTATGAGAGCTCAAGACAACAGTAAAGGGTAACTCTTACGTAGAACTGATCATAGTAAAAGCTTTACACAAAGACAGGAGGAACAGAAGCGAACAAGCAGAGGGTTTCCTGAATGGGATAAGCAAAATGTATTTCTGCCTAATCATATATATAGATATATAGTATTTTGAAAATTTCTTATTCTGACGAACTCTTTAACACAAAATTGCAAAGTTTTCTAACTTCACATTCAACTAACCTCTTCACTTTCCTCCCTTCATCCACAGTATCAGATGAAATCAGTTTTAGCAGAATCTCATCTGTAGAGTACTCTCTCCCTTCACTATTCTATAGCCTTAGTTGTTGCAGCCTCTGCTTTCGAGCAAAGGCAATAAGAACTGGAAGATACCACTAGAAACTATACAGTAATAAACCATTACGACAGCCATTATGCTTATATCTGTCAGTCACCTGAGTATTATATATATTCACTAACTTTTCGTCATTTTTAACAACTTCTATATCAATTAACAGCAGCATAAAAAAGAGCTACTAATTTATATTCAAGAAGCAGGTAAACTTAAGATACACGTATCTGAAATTTTATTTAGGTTTATTGCTGATTCTAAAATCATTGACGCAAGAATTTTAATAAAGAACTATTGTTGTGTTTACTTGTGAGATCTATGTTCAGACAGAGCCAATTAGTTCCGATTCCAAGTCTTTTTCCAGCAAATTGTCCCCTGTTTCCGATGCCAATTCAGAGACTACTTGGTCATTATACTGTTGCACCACCAAAACTGAAGCCTTTGTTGGAAAATCAGAAGAAGCCAAAAAGCTGCCAACAGGTCCCAATTCTGAACTCTCATTTCTCCTGTTTAAAGCTAAAAGTATTTCGCCATCAGGCCTTCGACCTACAAGAAAAAGATTACAGTGGCTACTCTCTTGGATAGCATCTATAATTCCTGCAGCATTTGTAACATGTTTCTCTTTATACTTTACAGAATCATCCCAAACTATTTTCTTCTTGAATTCTAAGAGGAACACTTCATCCCAGGATTCTGGTATGTTGTTTGTATTGCCTTCCATGTCAACTGGGATAATTTCATCCTGAGACTCAGGTGCCACTAGGAAGCGGATAACCATTAAATTGATCCCAGGGTGTTCAGCCATTCGAGCTCCATAAGCAAGCGCTTCACGGTCATCATGACCACCAAAGAAAAGGACCACAATCAGATAAGAAACTTTACTTGCTGGAATATGAGTGGTTCCACCAAGCCCACGGTCAACTAGAATTCCTACTGAGCATGCTGCATTTTCAAGAACTCTCCGGTTAACCCAACGAAAGTCAGTTCGAGTAGTCTCCAATGAGCCATCTAACCTCTGATGTTTATGGAATGGAAGAATAATGATTGCAGCTCTCTTCCTCTCAGCAGTGGCACAAATATCTTCATGTAAATCAGACATTGAGGAGATAGCTGTCATTGGACGGACAGATACCTGGCTCAGTTGCTCAAAAGCTTCAAATGCCACAATGACATGATTAGCATTTGAACGATGGTCCTTATTCCATGTTGGTAACCCATTTTTTCTTGCCTTGTGGACCATTAGTATAGCAGATGGCCTCTCAGACAGCTCCATAAGGTGCAAAGCATAAACACAAAGTGCTTCAGCCTTCTTCTGAATCCCTCGTGATGCTTCAAGAAGATTTATTATTGACGGGACATTTACTGCACTGTGGAAACACGCTAAAATCCGAAGTTGGGTGTTTGAATTTTTCCTGTCAATAGTTCTATACTTATAATCAGACATCCTCACTTTTCTTGCTGGCTTATATACAGCCATAACAAGAGGTGTAGTAATGAAGGTTGTAAAGAGAGCCATTAGAACCATGATTGCAAAAGTCTGATCATTCAAAACCTGCAAATTCAGGCAAAAGATACCATTAAATCATCATTCATTATTTAAGAAAGTGAAGTTAAATGAACTTTCAATAACAGCAAGAATATTCAATTACCTTTCTATCTTTACCAATGTTGAGGACAATAAGTTCTACCAAGCCTTTCGTATTCATTAGCAACCCCAACGCCAAAGCCTCGCGAAAAGGTACTTTGCAAGAAAGGGACACCAGAAAAGTGCCAACAATCTTTCCGAAACATGCTGTAAAAATAACTAAAGCCAAAAGACCCCAAGATTGGAGCCCATGAATCGTAGCTACATTTGTCTTCAGTCCACTTGACACAAAGTACAATGGTAAAAACAGACCAGATACAAGATCTTCAACTTTTTCCACTATAGCATGTGCAAATGGCCCCTCCTTTGGGACAAGAAGCCCAATTACAAAACCACCAAACATTGCATGAATTCCAATAACATCAGTCACAAACGCAGCTGCTAGAACAGTAACTAATGTAGCACACACAATTTGTTCTTCAATTGGCTCACCTTCATGGCATTGCCGAGTCATTAATTTGAAGATTGGACGCACAATAACAACTGAACAAACAACAAAAACACACCCAGACAACAAAACCCAAAAAGAAATGAGGGGAGAATTGTTAGACCCAGAGAGTGAAATAGCAAGAGCAAGAAGAACCCATGCAGCCACATCATTGACTGCTGCAGCTGACATAGCTATCCTACCAAGATCAGTTGTTAAAAGCTTCAGCTCAGCCAAAATGCGAGCCAAGACAGGGAAAGCAGTTATCGAAAGTGCTACACCCATGAATAGAAGAAATGAGGAGCCATTCACACCTTCAGCTATGGTTGCTCGGAGAATAAATGACGAGCCAATTCCCATTGCAAAAGGTAAGGTAATTCCTGCAATGGCAATTGCAAGCGATTTTTTTCCAGTTTGCCGAAGAGATTTAGGATCTAGCTCTAGTCCGACAAGAAACATGAAGTAGATGAGGCCAATATTTGCAAGTGTATCCAACACTGTAAGACTCTTTGTTGGAAACACAGCATGCAAAAATCTCTCATTTTGACCCAGAGCAGATGGCCCAAGTAAGATCCCTGCCTGACATGGTGACATACTCAATGTTAGGCTCAAGATAAATTCATATGCAATGAAATTATAGTTCAATGATCACAAAACTATAACCCCGCCGTCTCCCCCTCGCCCTCTCTCTCTCTCTCTCTCTCTATCTCTAAAGCAAAGTGTTGACATATGTTCTGTACAAGAAATTTCCGAGTCATATTTGTCGAACTACAATAAAGGCTTAAAGCCTTAAACATTAGAAGAGGGAGAATAGAAGGATAGGAAAAATCAGAACACAGAACCAAAAGAAAGAAAAATTTAATTGAGAACCACAAGCATCATCTATCAAACTTCAGTTTCCTATTTGCGTATCTTGTAACCAATATAAGGAAACAAGTCATGGACTTGCTGACACATGTTGAGATCAATGATTTTCTGGTAACCAAAATACTGAATCAAGTCACAGCCTTACAAACCAGGCTAAGAGCATTGATTTATTGGTCACTTCCCATTCTAAATAGCAAAAACAGAAACAAGAAAGGAAATAAAGTTAAAACAGCATATTTTCAACGGCATAAATGAGATATAAACAAGTTGCCTTGATACTTGGATATAAGAAACAAATACAGACAACAAACAACCACTTTCATTTTTAGGCAAGGCTAATTACTAATTCTAGTTCTAGTCAATGTAATGGGCAATAGATATCCTAGTACTTGCAACAAAAAGCAGGTATCTTTCACTCGGAACTGAGATTCCAAAGCACACCCTTACAAAGTAGTGTCCCAGGATACAGACTATATGTTCTTGTTCACTGTATGAGAACAGCGATAACACACATACAAGAACCACAAAAATTTCAAAAAATAAAATAAAATAAACAAAATAGCAAACACTTTGCATTCATTCAATAAAATAAAATAAAGAAAGGAACATACGATAATCTCTGCGATAACACGTGGCTGCCTTAGCGGTCTTAGAAGAAAAGCAAGACCCCGTGTCAGTACAATCACCATACATATTTGCAATATAGCCAGAGGAATAGAATAATCCAGAGGACTATCACCCTGAAAAACACCATTTGATGTAGCCTTCATTGGACCTGGACATTTGAGCCCTATTGTAGTATTTGAAGCCATTCCACAGATAGTATCTTGGGGGAAAAGGGGTTGACTTATTACTTGCCTGAAAAGAGAACTAAGACTTCAGATTCCAAGAAACAACAATTGAGTGGCTACAAATATAAAACATTTCCAGAAATCTTCATATCCCAGAAGTGACCCCTCCCTCCCTCCCTCCCTCCCTCCCCACACCCCACACAGACAAAAAAAATAAATAAAAAAGGAACTTTTTAATATTTGCCATCAATCTAACACAAGTTCTTAGATTGTATTAAATTGTGCATCACAAGGAGAATAAATTTGCTAAGCTGGGCAAAAAGATAAAGGTTAAATTCAAACACCGCATTCTGTGGTGATGCCCATTTCTCTCCAACATCTTTTTTTACAAAACTTGAAGGATACATATTTATTAATGTAAGTTTGTTATGAGTACGCAGATACTGGGATCAATAAAATTACATTCATGACTCTATGCTATGCATCACTATGAGAGACCCAATTTCAATCTAATGTTATCCTAGAGCAATAATATAAAACCCTGCCTTCTTCTTCCAGAAAGAGTATATACTAGAAATTACCATAAAATCAGATGAAAGAACTCAATGAACAAAAATAGTAACATTCATATGCCCGTACCGTATCCCGTCCTATCAATCTATCAGTGACAGGCGGTGTAAACAGCCCCATTATCCATCCAAACATAAAGAATTTGCAGAAAGAAATACGAAAGAGAACTAATTCCCAACTCTTTTTTATCTATCAGTCTTCTACATTGAACTTCAATAACGCGGGAAAAGAAACAAATTCTCTCCCTTCGCTACAAGAACTATAATCGAACTAAGTGTTAACTAAACTGATTACACCTTTAAATTATAAAATGCAAGAATTAAAAAAAAAAAAAAAAACGCGATAGATTGAGAGTACTGAAGACCAAAAAATAAAGAAGCATTGCAAAGACTAGAAAGATAGTACCTTTGGCTTGAAGCTGGCTCCGAAAGTCGGGAACTTGAAGGGGTCCTCGCTGAATATGCAATATTTACCCTTCAGTATACTAGTTATCAAGTGGAGGTAGATGTCTTTTGCAGCTTTAATACAATTTGGAGAGATTTTATAATCGGTTGAATATTATTTTCAAAAAAAAAAAAAAAAAAAAAAAAAAGCTGATGGATCAAATTCGTCATTCGAGTACGTGTCTTCTGGCTGGATGCATAAACTTTACTGATTTTAACTCATCAAATATTTTAATTTACAAAATCATTCTATTAAATATTTTAATTTCTAAAAATTAAATTAAATAAAACTATTACATAACTCAAAAATATAAAAATTTTATATTTAAAAATTTATTAATTGTGTATTAGTAATTTTATATAAAAATTGAAAATTTTTAAAATTATTATTATTAATGTATATGCACGTAATATTAACAAAATTGACAAATTTTAAATAAAAGCTTAATGCCAAAAAAAACTGTTGTAAAGCTGAGAGTCATTTATTATTTTCCTGGTGTCTGCTCAATGCTTAGATTTTATGATGCGTCATCTCCTCTCCAGATATGATTGGCTGTCCACGTCGGTGAAATTTAAAATAAAAAAATAAAAACTCAAGCCGAAAACGAGCTGTCGTTTCTCCAGTCAGCCTAATTCAATTCAATCTCTCATCCCAATCTTCACCGTCGCTACTCTATCGCCATCGCCATCGCCGAACACAGATCCGTCGTCACCAATCGTCACTTGCACGGTCATAACAAACGCCACCAGTTTAATAATATACCCATTTTATCATTTTTTTTCTTAATACTTACACCAGGATTACTGGATTTTATCATTTTTACCATTTTCAATCACGTGTTAATAATAATGTGACGATCCAAAAAAATAAAAATTTTAATTTTAATTTATTTAAAAAAGAGTGTAGACTTTAATAATTTTTTTCTTTTTTCAAAATACACATTTAGCATTAAGTGAAAAAGCAACTCTAACTAAAAGCATGAACCTCACTACTCATTCCTAAAAAGTTGAAGGGTGTGGCCAACATTTTCCAAGCCGTCCAATGTGGAGAAAGTCATAAATCGGTCAATATCATGAGATCTTGATTATGATTTCTGAGTGCATTATTAATTAATTAATTAATTAATTGGCCATTATTACATGATTCCTTAATTTAGCCCAATGATGCTTTCATCTCACAATCAAATAAAGGAAGTTTCGTTTTAGAGAAAAGAAAATATTAAAAGACTTCTCTTAACTAGTAAAAAATTTTAAATTTAAATTCTCTTAATTAAATTATAAATTATTATTAATTTAATTAATTTCGGCTAATTAAATTATTTATTTAAATTATTATTGAATAATATGATAAAGCATGGTGGAATATTTATATATTTAGGGTAGTAGTATTAATGGAAATTTTTAATTTAAATAGAAAGAACAGAAATGTTAAGAAAGTCCACCTAAATAAGAAAATCTAGCTGAATAGATAAACACTCTAAGATAACAATGTTTAACTAAATAAGAAATAATAAAAATTAAAGAAATTTTAGCTAAACAGGAAAATAATTAGTATGCAATTAAAGTTTATAAATAAAGCTCAATATAATTCAGTTTAATTTGAATTTTTAATTTATTTAGTATGGTTTTAATTTTAATGGAAAAAATAAAAAAATATTTTAATTTTATTTGTTTTTTATTAACACAAAATATAGATCAGTAATCAATTGAAATAAATTAAAATTGATTTGATTCAGTTTAATTTGCGACAAAATAATCTAATTTATTTCAAAAAATATTGTGTTAAACATTTCATATGTTTAAATATTGAATCGTGAAACGAAAAATCACTAAAAAGACGGAAATAAAGATCTATGCTTTGCAACCAAATAAAAGAAATTTTGAATACTGCCATTATTTAATTGCAATTTTTCATTTCATGAAATGTGTGAGGATGCATATTATTGTTTGTCGTCTCCTTTTTCTTTCCTTTTCCTACACTTTCCCTTTGATTTTCTTTAGCTATACTGACAACTGACAAGGCCCTGAACTTTTACAACAGGAAGTATTTCAAGAACTGTACTATCAAGAAATGAAAAGTTGATGGCAACCTTCACATGATCTTTATAATACCGAACACATAACACCAACAGACTAGCCAGTTTCAGAATCATCTCCAGACAACTGTCTAATCTTCGTAGAGCTACCTGAACCGTGTGAAGTAGATGATCTTGTCTTTCTATATTGTTGCACCACAAGTACAGAGGCAGAAGTTGTAAAATCATTAGATGTCAAAATATTGCCTATAGGACCAATCTCAGGGCACTCAAACTTGTCACCTAAAGTTGCAGCTACAGGACCATCAGGATTTCGACCGACAACGAACATATTGCAGCGATTGAAGTCTTTAATTATTTCGACAACTTCCAAAGAACTATTTACAACCCTTTCTTCCAATTTAATTGAGCTATCACCTTTATTGTTCTTGAACCTAACTAGATACTCATCATCACTCATTGTTTGTGTACTAGAAGGGGATTCCTCAGCTATTTCAACTTTGACAATATGTCCTGTTATCTCATCGCTTGGTATGAAATGGACAATAGTTAAACTGATTCCAGGATGCTCAGCCATTCTTTCACCATAAGCAAGGGCTTCGCGATCGTCACGTCCCCCGAAGAACAAGACTGTTATAGATGAAGAAACGTTGCTCGCAGCTACATGTGTGCTTCCGCCGAGCCCGCGATCTACTAAAATTCCTACCGAGCAGGGAGCATGTTCGAGAACTCTCTTATTGACAAAACGAAATTCATTTCGAGTTGTATCCAGTGTTCCATCCAATCTTTGATGCTTATGGAATGGGAGGATAATCATTGCAGCTCTTTTTCTTTCTGCACTAGTGCAGATATCTTCGTGAATATCATGCAGGTGTGAGATTGCTGTCATTGGACGAATAGAAACTCGATTTAGCTGCCGGAAAGCCTCAAATGCAACCACTACTTGATTGGTATCAGATTGCTGCAACTTATTCCAAAACGGTAATCCATTCTTTCTTGCCTTGTGGACCATAAGGATTGCAGATGTTCTTTCGGAAAGCTCCATGAGGTGAAGAGCATACACACAAAGTCCTTGTCTCTTCTCGGTTCCACGAGAAGCCTCAATGAGGTTAATCAGTGTAGGGATGTTCCAGGTACTATGGAAACATGCCAAAACCCGAAGTTGACTGTCAGGATCTTTTCTTTCAATTGTTCTCTGCTTATAATCAGATACAGTTGCTCGTTTAGCGGGTTTATATACTGCTACAACTATTGGTGTCGTTATAAAGGTTGTGAAGATAGCCATCAGAACACAGATAGCAAATGTTTGATCATTCAGGACCTGAAAAAGAGAAATTTTAAGGGATCATAATGTATGCATTTGAATTTACAAGAACCCAAGAGTATGCATTTGAATTTACCTTCCTATCTTTACCAATGTTGAGGACAATGAGCTCCACCAAGCCTTTAGTATTCATCAAGATCCCAAGAGTTATAGCTTCTTGAGTAGGGATACGGCACAGGAGAGAGACAAGTAAAGTGCCTACTATCTTCCCAAAACAGGCTGTAGTAATGACTAAAACCAGTAAACCCCATGATTGAGCCCCTCGAATCGTGGCTACATCTGTCTTCAATCCACTAGAGACGAAGTATAATGGGAGGAAAAGACCAGATACAAGATCTTCAACTTTTTCAACAAGAGCACCAGCGAAAGGTCCCTCTTTTGGAATAAGAACTCCAATCACAAACGCACCAAATAAAGCATGAATTCCTATGGCATCTGTGCAAAAACCTGCTGCCAACACAATAGCTAATGTAGCGCAGACATACATTTCGTTTACTGGCTCACCCCGAGGACAGCGATTAGCCATCCATCTAAAGACAGGAGGGATAATGACTGAACATAATATAATAAATCCAGCTCCACTCAAAAGTACCCATAAAGATATAAGAGGAGAATGTCCAGTTCCAGAAAGTGCGATGGCAAGAGCAAGCAAAATCCATGCTACTATGTCATTTACTGCTGCTGCAGCCATTGCCATTCGACCAACATCCGTGGTTAAAAGCTTGAGTTCTGCTAAAATACGAGCCAAGACAGGGAAAGCAGTGATAGACAGGGCAACCCCCATAAATACAAGAAGGGGAGCTTCTTTTACACCTGGGGAGATAGTTGCACGAAGTACAAATGATACTCCTATTCCCAGCACAAAAGGTAAGCTAATTCCTGCAACAGCTATGGAAAGAGCCTTTTTTCCTGTTCGACCAAGGGACTTTAGGTCTAACTCAAGCCCTACAAGGAACAGGAAGAAGAGGAGACCAAGATTGGCTAAAGTATCTAACACTGTTAGACTTCTGGGTGGGAAAATCCTGTGCAGATAGTTTGTGTTCCGACCCAAAGCTGATGGTCCCAGCAATATGCCTCCCTGTTTAAACAAAATCATTACAAGTCAGAGCTCTTTTATCTTATTGCAAGAAAATATACATATGATAATGTCATTGTTAACTTTCCAATATGATACTTATGGTTCTGAGTCAATTGAAACAGATGAGGGCAGTTTCTTTGTTTCAGAATATAGCAGATACTGCTGCTAGTGGGTTGATGAAGCGAAAAGCTGGTGTCACAATTCTAGATAAAAAATGGTACAGTAAATAGATAGACTCAACTGGAGAAATCTTAAGTTAGCATTTCTATATACAATTACTCAAAAGTCATTTACATTTAAATTTATCATTTCCAATTATCTCCAACTAGCTTCTATCTGTCATTTATGAATCATCATGGTGTGGAATGCAATTTGCTGCCACCCAGGAAATATATAATTCTATTTTCAATTCTCTGTTCCTCTAAGCTTGATTAAAGTTAATTAATCTAATCACGGTGAAAAGGAAAACGAAAACGAAAACGAAATCCGTTGTCTCCGACTCCGTTCTTTTTCAAAATGAAAGCGAACGGAACTAAATATAAAAAAAGAACATGATGGGAGATGCTGGTGTATTTATCAAACCCAAACACCACAACTTTATGTAGCTTGTTCATATACTAAGATAAAAAGATGCTAAACAGGGGAGAGGACAACAAAAGCATATGGTTACGTAAAGAATGGAATTTTTAAAATGCAATTAAAAACAGAGCAGAGAATAGGAAACATACAACAATCTCAGCGATAACACGTGGCTGTCGCATTGGCTTTAGAAGAAGAGCAATAATTCTTGTAAGAACAACCACAAGAACAATCTGTACAATGGCAAGAGGAAGTGCATAATCAAGAGGATTATCACCCTGGAAAATCCCATCAGAGGTGGCTTTCATGGGCTTAGGACATGTTAATGTTCCATTAGTTGCCATTTTGATCTTCTTCTTCTTCTTCTTCTTCTTCTTATTCTTCTTGCTTCAAATCACCAAGAAACACACTAATCCACTGCAAGATAAAAGGATTAGGCTTAAGTGACTTTCTAAAATGGCTGCCTTAAAAATCAAGCTGTCAAAGGTTCACGAGCATCCATAAAAAAAGAAAAAACTTTCCACAGTTACATATTAATTTCAAATATGGAAACGCTGACTGAAACCAACAAAGCAAATTTTGAGGATAATATTTGGTTTTAGATATAGATTATAATATTTTCTCTTTGCAAGACTTCTATACCTATCAGAATACCCATAATCCGCACTTGGCTTACAGAACTAGATACATCAACCCAACCCATTATCGCCATTTTTGTCAAAATTTCATTTAATTTTTTCCATAAATAGATAGATTGGTAAGGATTTTCTTTCTTATTTATAGGAAGTCTATTAATTTCATAAAACTGGTAATTTTTTGAATACTTTGGTAAGTTACGTGTCGATATTTCATCAAACAAAGCAAGATTAGGCAGCTTACCTCAGATACTAGTATGTCTAATCAAAACGAAGCAAGCTGCCATATTTAACTTAGCGACCTAAGAAAGCTATTGCACAGAAATTTCTCCAAAGAAAAAGACAAGCTATGACTAAAACAAATATTTATAATAAATTATAAAGCAATCCTATGTTTGGTCAAAGGAAAAAAAAAAATATATATATATATATGATGGAGTGTAGGTAAAATTCTCCTGACGTCGGATGAAAAAGAGTAGAAATTTCTTTAGTGAATCTCGTGATAATATATTTTTTTTTTATTAAAAAATTAATTGCAATCTCGTGCATCTGTAAAATTAGGAATTAAAGTAAAAGTGATGGTGCTATGTTGAATACCAAAAAAATATCATTTTTATCCATTGACCACATCATCCCTAATAGTATAATTAAGGGGTGATGTCGGCAAATCCCAAAAACAAGAAGTTTTAGCTTGTTGTATAATCTTTATACCGAGTAAAAACACATCACGATAATTTCATGTCAAAGAAACAACCAAAAATATAATTTTATATTTAGGCTTCGTACAGTAACATGTTGACACGTTTAAAATATTTAAATTTTATCTGCAATATGGAGAAATTTCAGGCATTTCGATCTGCTGCGATGAAAATTATGACACCATTAAAGAAATTTCTGCATTTCTTGTAAAAAAGGAGGAGGGAGAAAAAAAAGTGCAAAACGAACAATAATATTAACAAACACAATACAGAAATATTATGAATCATGAAGAAAACAGAAAAATGAGAAAAGGGAACTTCCAAGTTGTTAACTTTCTTTTTCTTTTTCATTCAACTGGTAAAGACAGTGAGAGAGGAGAGAGAAGAATCACCTGAATTTGTTCTATATGTATATATAAAGTCTTGAATCAACTTTCCGTTCTCTTCTTATCAGAGACTTTCAGTTCTTTGTTTAAAGAATCAAGATTCAAGAAAAGAAGAAGAAAGAGAGAAAGGAAGAGAGGCAGTCGATCGGTTGAATCAGAATCGGCCCCCTAATTGAGCATTTATAGGACCTAGAAATGAGCTTGTGCCTATGTGTCCTCCTATTACAAAATTATTGTACTTATACCACTGGTCAGTTCAGTTGCCATACAAGTCCAACAGCATTAATTTTTTTAAAAAAAATTATTTCTTACTATGATAGGGATCATATGTCATGCTTTCAGTTTAATAGTTATGGTTTTAAATGTTTACAGTTCATCGCTTATCTCAAAAACTCTTAAAACTTTCATTGTAAAATTTAAAAACAACAGAAAATTTATGACGATATCCATGGTTGTCTTTTCAAGAAATTTTATTCTTATCGAGCCACTTTCTTTTTCATCGTACGTTTTCATTTCTTTAGAAAAAAACAACGGTGTTAAATTAAACGAACGAATTCAAGTGCAAAACGACATGGCAAGTTTCAACAACATCTGTCAGCTCAAGATAGAGAGTTAAATTACAAAAAAACAAAAAGAAGAGAAGAAGAAACCATACATGAGTGGAGAATCGCAATGACAGAGAGTCACCGGGGACTAATTACCGGCGGAGAGAAACCAGTACGTAGAGTCACCTGAATCTCTGTTGTTCTGTAAGTCGTTTTGTTTAAAGAAACGAAGCATAAATATAGAACGGAACCTGAGCTAAAACAAGTGCTAGAACACATACAATAATATTGGAAAGCAGGAAGGAAGAAGGAAGCTTAGAAAAGGCTGAATGGATCTACGTACATCTGCTGAGTATTGCTGCTAGTTCCTCGGTTTAGAAAAGGCTCTCCCCATTTATTGGACCTAATTATCAGCAAATACCGCGTGATGGAGACCCAGAGCTTGCCATCTCATTAAAAAAATATATTATTGAAATCATTTTCATAAATTATTTACAATATCTTTTATATAAGAAAGTCGTTTTATTTTATTTTATTATATAATGAGAAATATGTAAATTTGGATTTGAGAATGGAGGATTAAAATTTGAGTTATGATTTGATTTTTTTTTTTTAATATCTTTCTATAATATATATATAAAAGTACGAACGGGAAGTATTTAGTTCTTAAAACATCTTTATGTATTTTAATTAATAAAAAATATTATTAAGGACAATTTAATTTTAATAGCTAAGTTGAGACTACGTTGTATTTATTTTTCTATTCTAATTATTATTATAATTTTAATCTAATTAGGAATTTATTTTTTAATGCAATTCTAATAAGGAATTTGTTCGATAATACCACTAGGTTTAGTTTTGATTATTTTTTGCTACTAATAATTTGTTGTTTTTACTATTTTGAATTGAAATTATTCAGTTTACGATCATATTTTCTTCTTGTACTAAGTATTAATTATCTTTATTTATAAATTAATAGAATAATTGTTATTTATATTTATTATAGTTTAATATCCTTATATCTCTTTATTTCTTTTTAAAGTTATAAATTAGAAAGTACACACAATATATTTTTCTCCCCGTCTTATGAGATCAAGATGGACATAAGTCCTCTTATCTGCTGACTCAAGTTTTAAGAGACACTCAAACTTCTTGATGCTCTGCATTATATGATATAATAAATCATAAACAAAACAATTATACCAGCGGTCATGCATTAGAATCACACAATACCTTATCCAGTCACATAATATATAATCCTTCAATCAAATAATCTCAACATTGCTTCTAACAGAAGTCGGAGAAATTAGAACTTTATATGAAATTAAATTTAATAATCCTTATTATTATATTTTTAATATTATTATTTTTATAACATATGATTAAATATCTTTTTTAGTTATCGTTATCATGTTACACTTGTTGTGACATTGAAGATATTAAACTGTTAACAAATAAAAATGATACTTATTTCAAATATTTTATTAAATATTAGTGATTGGTTGTTGTAATACATTTCAAATATTTTATACAATATTAGTGATTGATTGTTGTAATATTTTCAAATATTTTTAATTAGTGATATTGATATCCTATTCTTATAATTAATTAAAATTTATTATTTTACTTGACTTTTTATGAAGTCAATTTAAAAAATAATTCTAATCAATATTAGTTACGACATTTTCAAACAGTGAGTTTTATATTAAACTGATCATATAGGTTTAACAAAAATAATATTTTATTTATTATTATTAAGTATAATTTAAAATTATAGTGTTATTATAATTAAAATTGAAATTCAGAATATTAAGAAAAAGAAAGTTAGATTTAGAATATAATTAATATTACTCGCAAAATTTTAGGATTTTTTTTAACTATTTAGCCTCATATATACACTATAAAAAAACATTCAACTATTAAATTATTAATTTAATAATTAAAAACAAACTGATTAATAAAATCAATTAATTAACAATATAGTAATTCGATCATGCACATTGTGCCCACAATTAGTTTAGAGGTGTTGATTAATTAGGAGATGATAATTAAGAGATAGAAGTTCAATCAACTGTTTGCATCTTTGACCTAAAGCTATCATAAAACTAGACACTAACTAACTTATCCCAATTATGTAGCAAGTCGATCACATTTCATTTTCTCAGGAAACAAACAAAGTCTACGTTTCACAATAAGAAAACAAGGTTAGACAAGCTTACCCTAAAATTACATATAATAATAAATTCCCTTCCAACCCAATTAAAGTTATTCCTAAAATCAAAAGTTATCAACGAGACAAAGTTTAGTTACACCTGTACGTCTCTCGCCGAAGCCAAAATTTTAAAATATTTTAGTAATTTAAAAAAAAAAACATATTATATAAAAAAATAGTTCCACGTAAGTAATGCTGTCAGCACTTACCGATAAAAAAATGTATACCATTCATTAGTCAACGGCAAAAACGTATTTTTTATGTATTTTTTTCAGTGAAATATTGAATTGTTAACACGTATGCATATTCATAAAATTTAATAATAAAATAAAAATAAAAATGTGAAGGTAAATGTCATTCTTTATGTAATCCGAAATTTACCAACTAAAAAATAAATGTATCGTAAGATACGACTTTGATAATTTAAAAAATTGCCACAAAAACTCCTATCACTTAACTTTATTAATATTTTTAAAATTAAAGATAAAGAAAGTCAACCTATAATAATAATATAAATATATTAATGATTCAAAGCGTGTTCTATACCCACTTGAGCAGTTTGACTTATTTATAAATTTTTTTTAACTGATCAACATTATTTTAATCCATTTGATTGAATTTTAAAATAAGTCGATTTTTTGTGAAAAAAGTAAAATTGGTGGCTTCAATTATTTTAATTCCAGTCAAACTTTGTATTTTTAAATTTTTTTTTAATTAGGATATCTCAGTTTGAGTCAGTTGAACTAAATATAGAGATCATCATTCGAATCGATCAAATTGATTAATTTAATTCAATTAATTATTAATTAAATTGAATTAATCGAATTAATTTATGTTCAAAACTGCGCAGTTTTGGAAAAATAAATAATAAAACTTAAAAACAAGTTTCTCTTTCCCTTCTGTCTCATTTCCTAAAACCAAAATCAAACCCTAAACTCTCTTAGTCTCTCCGCCACCGCCCCCTCTCTTTGGACCAAGACTGCATGCCCTCTGTTCTCTCAATTTGCAAGAGATCGTTTCTTATTTCCATAGGTAGGCTTCAAACCACTTCCTTCTCCCTTCTCACTCATCTTTCCTCTTCTTGCTCATTTTTCCTCAATTAATTTTCGTACATATTTTTTTATCTGCAAAAAGAAAATAGAAAATCTGGGGCTTTCATAAAGTTCAGGTTTTTGAATTGCAAAATGGATGGACTTGTATTGTTATACTTTCTGCTAAAATGTGTATTGAACATAAACTGTGTGTTCATATATTATTTCTGTAGGTTTCAGAATTTCTTGTTGGGTTAGTGCTGTATTTTTTTTAGGAAGCGTCGTCTTCTTCCTTGTATAGTTTGTTTCAATTTTTCTAAAAAATTGAATGCTGGCTTCGAATAGCTTTATGCAATAGCATCCCCTTTCTTTTTTGAAATGAGGAAATGGAAAGGAAGAAGAAAAGATGGTTATCATTTTCTAATAACGAAAAAAGAAAGGAAAAAAAAGACTGTGTCAGCGTTATTTAATGTCCTGCAATGATGACACATGATGTGCGGCTGGTGATGACTTTTCTAGCAAGTGGCTACTCTCCGGTGCTTCGGGTTCTTTCAATTTTGAGTTGCTTTCAAGTCTAAAAGTCAACCTTCACGTTGGTGGCGGAAAAGACTTTTATGGTCGCTAAAAATCAAAGGAAGAAGAAAAAAACGATTAATTGGGTCAATAAGGAAAAACTATAACTTTAGCGACTAAATTTTTAAATTTTTTTATATTTTGATATCAAAACGAAAAATATACCAATTTGATTCTTAAATTTTTTTTTTATTTTTGCAATTTAATATCTCCATAAACTTTTACATCTTGAAATATAATTGATCAATTATGAAATTCAATTTTAATGTGTTGGGGCTTACGTGAATTTTGGTCATGTTTCACGCCACGTCATCAAAATTACTTTTTAATTTACTTCTCATTTAATAGAAAAAGGGGTAGTCGACTCATCTCGGGCTAATAGTCAAGTTGTTTTCATTGACAGCTCGTCCATTAATTTTCGATGATTCATGTCGTTTTTTGTGGTTCCAACGTTAGAGGCACTCACTAATCAATTCTCAACCCTTATGTGACCATTTTCCCTTTATTACTTCTAGCTATGGAACCTAGATGGCAAACCACATGAGCGGTTGATATGATTCCTTAAACAGAGTATTTTGAGGGAACCACAACGGCAAACCACAATTTATATAAATAAGAATTTATTTGTCAATTTTAAATTTTAGTTAATGTTTCAATGTGATGGAATGTTTATTAATGTGAGATTTATTGTTAGGAAGCAAGCATATGTACTATATATTATGCTCTTATCATATTGTACGCACCTCTATTTGCGGTTTATTGTTTAGCCCATGCATATTAGGTTGCTTTCTTATTGCCACATCCACAGCAAATTCTGTGGGAACGCTAACCCTAGTTTGAAAAGTAAAGTGCAAGTTGTTTGAGAAGATGGATTGAAAGAGAGAAATAGTTTTTTTCTTTTTTTTTTTTTTTTTTTTTTTTTTTTTTTTTTATTATTATTATGGTCCCAAACCCTTCTAATCACTCTATTCTTAAATCCATATATATATATTTTTAATATGTCCTTCATATTTTTGAAATGTTTCAATTTTATCTATTGAAACAATATATCTTTGTAATTTTTTTAACCCCAATACTTGCTTTATATATATTTCTTATCTTTTGGACAGGAATATTTTTAATAAAACTCTCATAATAATAATAATAATAATAATGATATTTTTAAATTTTCAACATTATAGCCAATTAGGTATAATTTTGCCGATTCCTTTACCTTTTGTATAAAATATAGAGAGTGAGAGGTCTCGAATATTATTAATGGATTCAACTTTTTTATTTAATCCATTATGTTTTTTCAATCCATTAGATCTCCCATGAGAACCGGTAAATTTTTCTAGAGGCCCAAATGTTTTTCCCTCCCTTAGGCCTTATCCAAGAATCTCTGTATACAATTTAAGAAAGCCCATTTTCTAGAGGTGATACGTAATTGAGAGCAGTAAGCCCATTCTAATTCCCTTTATCATCTGCTCCACCGTCTGAGATTAAAAATGAAAATTATATTTTTGGAAAACAAATTTTTAATATAATTGTAAAAAAAAAAAAAAAAGAGAGATTAATTGAATTTTAAAATAACGAACAAGAAAAAAATACGTCAATCTAGAGGAAATGAAAATTGAGAAATATTGGAAAAGCGTGATAGCAAACAGGTAGTCCGGTACAAAACAAAATGCAGAAACTTCAAACACGTCACGGAAAGAAATAGCAGAAATAGAAAGCAGTAGGTCTTCTAGATTTGTAGGTGTCAGGATTCTAAATGATAACACTAACAGCATGAGCCTTCTTAAATTAGACGGATCCGAGAGAACCGATTACCTTCAATAGCCGTTCCCTAATTTAATTATAAAAAGTAAAATGATTATTAATTAATTTATTACAAAATAAGGAATAATCAAATATATTACTATAATCACACTTTAATTTTAAAAAATTTGGGTCTAAGGTTCCCTTTATTTCTTGTAGCTGCCCTCTTGTAATTAACTATTAATTTTCAATATGGATACTAATTTAGTAATTTACTCTTTTACTACATTTTTTTTTTTTTTTTTACTTTACCGTGCAAGCAATAAAGGCACATAATTACCATTCCCCACTAGAATTTTGACAAATTTACAAAGAAAGAAAGAAACGAATAGCGATTCACAAATTGGCGGGTGACCTAACTAAATGCATGACAGGTAATCCAACTACTTTACCCTTTGATCGTCTCTACTCTTTATCTCTCGCCGCGGTCTTTTTGGCCATGGGTGATTAAGAAGAAACTGCAGTAACAAGACATTAAAAATCTTGTACTAAAAAACAAATCAAAGTTTCACTTTCGCTTCACCTTCTACACAGCAGAGACTGATCAAGAAAAGAAACATCTTCTTACACAACTCATCTCCCAAAACAAGAAAATAAGTAAAAAGAAACAAAACCCTGAAAAGAATGAGAGAGAAACAACGAGTGTTAGTAGTAAAGAAGCATTCTTTCTGCAAGGGATGAGAGAAAGTGAAAAGTGGAAATAATAGTAATAATAAAAATAAAAATGAAAGCGAAAAGGGTGGAGAAAAGTGGAGATGTGGCAGCAGAAAAGGAGGAAAGATTAGGGGAAAAGTTGAGACGAGGGGTTTTGGTAGGGAAGAGAGTGGGCCCATTTGCTTGCACTCCAGTCAGACCTTGGATGAGTGCCTTAACACCCAGTGCGCATGTTAGCATCATTGCCAACAACAACCAGGGGGAAGAGGAGCCTTCTTCTTCTTCTCTTTTTACTTGTTCTTTTTCTTTTGATAAAAACACCGTTGTTTCAGCTAGAAAGCTCGCTGCGGCTCTTTGGGACTTTCAGCATTACTTGCCTCTCTCTAAAATGCACCGGGGTGGACATAATAACAATTACAGTAATGGAGCTGCTGCTGCTGGTGATCCTAGGTTGCGCCGCCACCAGAACCGTCACCATCTTTTTAAAGACAAGGGAATCGACCTTTCCCACTTCTTGGCTGATCCTTCCCCTAGCTCTACTGAACAGGTATATATATATATACACATATCACATATACACTTTTGTACATGTGTATGTATATGGAATTTATAAAATTGTTTGTGGGTTGTGATTTGTTGGCTGATTGGGATTTTTGGGTCTCTTTTGCCTTCTATCGACCTGATTAGTTCTTGAATGTAGGTGTTTTGTTAATCTGCTTCCTCCTTACTTAACTTTGTTTACTTTAATTATTTGATGGGTCCATTCATGTCTTGTTTCATTGTAATAGCTATGTCACTTCTTAATGATTTTTGTGGAATTTGGATAATGGAGCTCACTCTGTTAGGTGAAATTTCTTATCAAATATTGTAGCTTGTTAGATTCTCTTTTGGAATGCAATTGGTTAAGATTGTTTTATTTGTTCGCCATCTTTTGACTTGTTCAAAGGTTAGATTATTTTATTCGAGGATTAATGTTTGACAATCCTGCAATTGTATTAAGGTTATGCACTGCTCTGATCTCTGTATTTTTGGGGATTGTGTATCTGTCTCTCTGATATTAACTACGTTAAGTTTTCCCTTCTCATGCTTTGGATGTTTTTGATTTGCTGATATAATTTCTGTCCCTATCATAGACTGCCATATTTCTTCCATATTTTGTTTTATGTAAGATTTCAAATTCCAATTTCAAGATCAGGGTTTATTAAGAGGATATTGCCTGAATGTCACTCCTGACCGTGAAAATATATGTGAAAAAAAAAAGAAGAAAAAATTGGGACAAGTCTCCTCTTTTCATAAACTCATACTTCTCCAGGACAAAAGAAGTGTTGTCCACTTGCTCTTATCTGTTCTTCAAGAGGCAAAGGGGATTGCCAATTACTGTTCTCTATTGAATTCGCTAAGATTCAGTAAAGCATAGGTCATTGAGGTATAATGACTGCTGAATTTTTATGAGACTGTTTATGTATAAAATTTCAAAATGCTTTGAGGAGTGCTAAATGTCTCATGAATGTTGAATCTGCTATGGTTTTTAGTCTGAGTCTAAACCTTGTCATCCATAACTACTGTCCATAGTTAAATAAATCATTATGAATTTGTGCAGCTGTCTGCAATGATCAGTGTGAATTGCTAGATACGTTTTTCTCTCGTGCTGTACCCACTGCTTATTAAGTGCATTTACTTGACAATGTAATTTATGGGTGCTGCAAATTATGTATTCAAGCCATATGAAAGGATGAATTTTCTGAGTTTGTAAGATTCGATGCTATTTCTACTTCTGATCTTTTTGCTATTACTTAACCAGCCAGAGAGTGCAAGCAGTCTGCGGAGACATATTGCTGCATCACTGGTACAGCACCATCGTTCAATTGAAAGAAGTAATCGTGCTCTGCAGCCTGTATCTCCTGCTAGTTATGGCAGTTCCATGGAGGTAAGCTTAAAATCTTGCTCTCACTGATAAATTGCACTTATGATTCCCTTGAAGAGCAAATATTGGTCTTGGCTGATACTTTGTTAGACTACATTTGAAAAGTAACTAATAGAACCCACTATTTGTCTTACATTATTTCCTAGTGCATGGTATTATAATCCTGTAGTTGTAGGGAATCTCTGGCTTGAGCGCCTGGTTTCTGTTGAAAAATTAGAGCATAATATTTGTTGACTTTAGGAAGAACAAAATCTGAGACGTGTTAAGTAACACCATGCATTTTTTTACAAAATCCAAAGCTGTGCTGCTGGAAAACGAAAATCTGTGACTAGTTTAGCAATTTCCACTTTATCTTGAATTTTAGTTTCCTTATAATTTGACATGCATTTTTTGTGTAGGTGGCACCTTATAACCCTGCAGTTACACCTACCAGCTCATTAGACTTCAAAGGAAGGATTGGTGAGCCACATTATAGTCTTAAAACATCCACTGAACTGCTGAAAGTATTAAATAGGATCTGGAGCCTGGAAGAACAACATGCATCCAATATGTCATTGATAAAGGCATTGAAAACGGAACTAGATCATGCTCGTGTCAGGATCAAAGAGCTCCTTCGGGATCAGCAAGCAGATCGGCATGAGATGGACGAGTTGATGAAACAAATTGCGGAAGATAAACTAGTTAAGAAGAGCAAGGAACAGGACCGATTACATGCTGCTATTCAGTCTCTCAGGGACGAGCTAGAAGATGAGAGGAAGTTAAGAAAACGATCCGAGAGCCTACACAGGAAATTGGCTCGGGATCTTTCAGATGTAAAATCATCTCTTTCTAATGCTCTAAAAGAGATGGAAAAGGAGAGAAAATCACGAAAGTTGTTGGAAGATCTCTGTGATGAGTTTGCTAGGGGAATTAAAGACTATGAACAAGAATTGCATGCTCTGAAACCAAAATCTGACAAGGGTTGGGCTGAAGGGGTGGATGCCGATCATTTGATTCTCCATATATCTGAATCATGGCTAGATGAGCGGATGCAAATGAGGCTAGAAGAAGCTCAGCATGGTTTTGCTGAAAACAATTCAATAGTGGACAAATTAGGATTTGAGATAGAGACAGTCCTGAAAGCTAAGCGAATAGCTCATTCTAAGATTTCTGATACAAAGTTGCCTAGGGATCGGCGGAATTCAATGGAATCTGTCCCTGTGCATGAGGCTGTAAGTGCACCTCAGGATGTGGGTGAAGAAGACGATTCCACAAGTAGTGATTCACATTGTTTTGAGCTTAACAAACCAAGCAATGGCGAATTTAACATGCGTGGAAGTGAAGCTATAGAGGAATATGTTGATGAAACGGTCAAATCTAGTCAAACAAAGAAAAAGTCGTCATCTCGTGAAAGAACTAGACGTCAGAATCCCTCAAGCTTGCAAGTTAAATTTGAAGAACAGATGGCTTGGGCAATGGGATCAAATGGGAGCAAGAAGCCCCAGGCGGTGGACACAGAAGAGGTTAAAACAGGTGAAGTGAACCCAACTGAAACGAGTATTTCTCGAAAGTCTGAAACTTGTGATGCTACTGAAGGTGGCAGTCTTGAGAGAAAGAACAAAGTTGATGAGATCCATGGATTGAATCCAAATTATGTGATTGATAACTTGATAAGAAGTCATATTTCATCATCAGAAGTTGGGAATGTGCATCTTGAGAATGATGCAGGTGAGGCTTCCTCTAGTTATCCAACCCGAAGAAATGCTAGTCCAGTTCGACAGTGGATGGCAAAACTCTCAACTCCAGATGTTGACATTTCAGAATCTTCTACAAAACCGCATAAAGAAAATACTTTGAAGGCAAAACTTCTTGAAGCAAGATCAAAGGGACACCGTTCGCGTTTAAAAATATTCAGAGGTTCCTCTTAGGATATTCAGAAAGCGGATAAGACTTCTTTTAGCATATTTGATTGGCTCTTCTGCCCTATTGGTGATCATAATCTTTGTGTTTTGTGAATATTGACCACACAGTATCTTGAATATGAATGTTGCTGCTACGTCTTCAAATACAATTGTATTATTTTCATCTTCTGTAATTTGAAATCCAATTCTGTATACATAGCTTCTTGGATAAGCCAAATTTCAAGATTTGTAACAATTTTGAGTTATTATCAGAGATTTGTCTCAGGCTGAAATATCTCTGTGCATCAATTCATCTCCTTGATGTTTTGAGCTTCGTGTAGAGCATCAAATTGTTCTGTGCAATGCTTTTGAACGTTAGCTTTTATGACTACGACATCGTTTAGACGCATTTGCAGCTTTTGAAGTCTTCTCATAGTTGCCAAATTGCAAATGCTCGGATCGTTTCTTTCGTCTATCTCTGCGAATTCCCTCTATCTCTCAAAGTCTCTGTCCACATCCCGGCCGCACAGACCAAGAGCCTGCCAAAGACTTCTCAGCGTTTGAAGGAGAAATGGCAGCGGTATCGTTTCGGTGGATTTTTCAGCTACACAAGGACGTGCCAAAAGCAGCTCGTTTGTACTCTGAAGGATTGGATTTCACTGTCAATGTGTGTACTCTTCGCTGGGCAGAACTTCAATGCGACTCTCTTAAGCTCGCCTTAATGCAGTCTACCAAGTAATTATAGAACTCTGTTTTGTTCGTGCAATGCCTTGTTTCTGTTTGATTATTTGTCTACAAGAACAGAGCACACAGTAGGACTTTCTTGAGTCACTGTTCGTACATTGTTCTTTAACCCTCCGGATATGTCTGTTGTTCTGAAAAATCAACTGTGCCTTAAATGGGTTTCACGAGTCAGTTATAGCTTTGAGCCTATAGACTTTTCTACTAGATATGAGTACAAGTTTATTGAAGTCGATTTTTGCAGTTTTGGTTGTGTTCATCTGAGTATACCTTTATATTTTTTTCTTGTTTGATTAGAGAACGGAAGCAATAGGATACCGTAAAGGCAGGATTATATACTTGTAGAAGTTACCAGGCCTCTTGATATTTTGATTTGGCATATATTTGCACAGCCCCAATTTGTGCTCCTAACCCAATTTTTCAGTGACCACATTGTGCAGAAGGGATATTCTTCTATGCTATCCTTTACAGTGACTGATATTAATAATACTGTGTCAAAACTGCTGGCTTTAGGTGCTGAACTTGATGGACCGATCAAATATGAAATCCATGGAAAGGTAATCACCTTACAAAAATCTTTTTAAGTGTTAATGTAACAGGTCTAAGGTTCTCATGTAAATTTTTTCTACCAGGTTGCAGCCTTGCGATGTGTTGATGGTCATGTTTTGGGTCTCTATGAACCTGCATAGTTTTTAGGCGATAAAGAAAGCTTTTCCTTTCCTTTTAAATTCTATTGATAATTGATATATCGACCGCGGAAACTATGATCAATATAGCAAGAGGAAAAGGGTTCAAATTGTTTTCTGGAGTACGTGTCATAAGTTCTGTATCTTTGTTGTTCATGTCACCAAGAGACAGCAAATTATAGTTTGATCCATTTGGTAGCACAGTTGCTCTTTCTTCTTCTTGTTTTTTGAAGTTATCATGTTGTGTCTTTGTAACAAACTCATGATTTTGCATCTTTAATGAAATTGTAACTGGTTAATGTGAACTGAACAGCCACCATCCCAAAAGAACAATATAGTTCAAGGTATTATTTATGTTAATAGAAAACAGAACTGGCATACATGAGCATAACGAGCAGTAGTTCCTGCGAAGTAGGTTTCGCGCCAAATTTGGTGACGAGAGTCGACTGAAATTGATTGCGCCACTGGTGGGCTAAGAATCACGGGCCTATACCGGCTCATTGGGCCACAATATAATCGACTTGTCGTCTTAAAAAACCCATGTAAACGACAGACACTGTTGTTCTTAATACAGCAGGAAAAAATATCGCTGACGTTGAATAGACAACACGGAAGCTTTCCCAACGGGAAAAGGTTCTCTCCCTCAAATCCCTTTGCTTCTTCTCTTCTTCTTCTTAGCAAAACATTAACTATTATACCAAAGAAAATGGTAATGAGGCTAATTGCTCTAGCGAATACACCTTTTGGATCTTTTACGAGTATTAGTATACATTTTTTAGCCCAAGAATAATCTTATTTCAAGGTTCATGGCTACCCTTTTCATCAGTGGATTTTTCACAGATCGAAGTAGTGACCTTGCCATAAGTGACTACCATGCATGTCAATTTACAGTTTTGTATCTTCCTCTTCTTTTTTCCCTCGAAGATATAGATGATAATGTAAATTTTCTGAAAAAAGAAAATTTGGATTCGACTCTAAGGTTACTGCACGTTTTCCAGTTTCCCTTTTCTATAATATTAGTGCATGAACTTTGAAGTCTGATGTGCACTTTGAGAGGCAGACCATCACTAGAAATGTAAAGAAGCACTTTGAGTGGCAAACATCCATACCATATATAAAACAATATATTTTCATCTGAGTGATTCTCAAAACTAATATCCTGTTGCAGCACTTGCACTCAAATTCAATTTCCTGTATTTCCATTATTCTTTAGCAATTTAATTAGGATTCATGGTTGACTTTTTCAGTTACAGTTCATCTCAGGAAAATTCACATTTTTCTGCCATACACATTTGTTTCACACTTATAATGATTACCAATACACTATATATTAAAATGAAAAGCTGCAATGATGTTTATAGGGTTGAGATGGAATTTTTCTGGTTCTACTAGATCTCATATGAGTTGGTTTTTGTTCTTTTCTCTTTTTTTAAAAGCAAAAAATAGCCATAGAGATGGTTCTTAAATGGTACAAATTAACAATTATAGCTAATAAGTGCTGAGAAGAATATGATGTCGTACATATAGGTTATAATTATAGGAATATGCAGAAATAATGCTAGTTTCCAATTAAGATATGATTCCATTAATTAAATATATAATCCATCTGGGAAAAAAATTTGTTACTGATCTCGTCTTTTCTTTTCTTGTGTTCTTGGGAACATTGAAGAAAACTTGGGTCTAAAATGGAGAACCAGACAACCTAAATAACCAAGGAAGAAAAATATTCATATTGCTTAAAAAAGATTTGTTTTATATGATCTTTAGATATGCTATTGTACTAAAAAAAGAAAAGAAAAAGGAAACCTTTACATGATGCTTAGACAAGACAATGTGATTAAGAAGTTAAACCACTTCATTTGCACTAATTAAAACTTTTTCCAACTGGGTTGGAAACATCAAGGCCCCAGAGGATAAAGTAAGATCAAAACTTTATAAATTAACACCGATTGATGTATCTCTCTTCATAGATCTTAGCATGCAACTGCAACTTTATTATTAGCCAAATATTCGGCTTTAAGCAACCAAAAACTTTTTTTAAGAGACCACTTGAGGATAAGCACGTGGAAAATTGAATTTCAATACCGTATATATAATTATATAATTATAAAAGAAAATTAATGACAAAAATATACGCAAAGGGTACCTGTGCTGGTTAAAGATGGTGCAAAATGATCTATCATGGCATGAGAAACAGAAAGTAGCCGTTGGATTTTTAAAAAGTGGAGAGAAAAAAAAAAATCTCGAATCCATAATTGGCATGGCGTCACTGAGGTTTAGAGAGGTAAAAGAAAGAAATAGTTTCTAACGTGAAGAGAAGGGATAATATTAATTTTGTGGTGGGAATTGTTTTTCTCTTGCAGGGGGAGATTCTTATCTGAGTAAAGGACAGAACCAGAGACCTGGGTTGGCACTTGTCATTCATTGCGTTGGCCAATACAGGAAGAAGAACATTTACATGGTTTTTATACATGCATGAGATAATATAATTTGAAAAAGAACCCATTTTATGGTTTTAAAAATATTTTCTCTTTTCTAGATCCTCCATAGATATATTTTAGGGTTTTGCATATTGAGTTCAACTTATTAATGGGTTTGGTTTAGGATTATCTTAGCTACTGTTGAAATGAAAATACTATTACTGAAAATGTTGATATTACAAATTATGTGTACTCTCCACTATTTTCTCACAAACAAAGGATCTTCCAAAGTGGATTTCTGCTTCAAGGGAACAAAATCTAAGCAAAGAATACAGAATAAACTAATTAATGTACCTTTTTCTTGTGCTATCCACTATCATAAATCAAGATAAAAGTTAGAAAATAACAAAACATGTGAATCTAGTCTTGGTCGTTCAAGAAAATCACATTAGAGAAATGAATAGAAAGAAAGAAACATAAAGGACAAAATATTAAAAGTCGTCATCATCTGCCCTTTCCCTAGTCTTCCAGCTTCCATGATGATTTTGGTGGCGACACATTTTGCCACTCCTAAAAGGCAACAAAGACAAAACCAGAGAGACTTGATCATCCTTTTCCCTTTCCCAGATTAAGCAGTTTGCTTTACATTAAAAAAAAATTAATTATGAAAATAGAGGCCTATCTTTGTAATAAAATGAACAATTTCATAAACTTATTTTTCTGTTTAATTGAATTGATTAAACTCAGTTGTATCAGTTTATAATAAATACTTCAATGCATTTTGTACCAAATAAGCAGAAAAATTAAGCCAAAACCATCCAAAATTTTACATGAAAGCATGAAACATACGCATACAGAATCAAGTGAAGCTCAAGATATGCTTTCTTTAACAAGGAATGAGTTAAACCCAGTAAAGAAGGCAAATCAAAAGGAAACAAGAAACAAAAAACAAAGTATTTGTTTTAATTACAAAATGAATTAAAAATACCAGGAGTTACTACTTGAACAGATACCAGTATTGTATTGAGGATATTTGGGTAATTGAACCACTAGGAGACAGGTCTAGCCTGTCTGGGAACTTGTTGCAGAACAGCGAGACCCAAGAACAAGAACCTATTGTCGAGGAGCTTCTCTCTTCTCTCCGTCATGCGGCTGCCTAATTTTAATGCTATAAGCTTTATTAAGCTTTTACAACTAACAACTGCGCCTTCATAAATAAAACCCTAAAAACCCTCGTTAGCCGATCTAACTCAAACAAAATTATTAATATTACTAAAAAGGGATTACCATAACATTCCTTAACCCTAGTTCTTTGAAGGAAAGATAACGAGAAAGAAAGAACAATGGAAATTTAACCCAAAAAGAAATTAGAAAAAAGAAAACGAAAAGGGCAAGCATACCTTAACGAAGATCAAAAGCAGCGAAAAAGATAATGATAAAGAATTACTCATAAACAGAATGGATAATAAGTATATGAAGGTTCTTAAGCTACAGCATTATCTCATGAACATCAAAAGTGCTTTATAGTTATATTTTTATATTCAACAGCAGGATTGCCAACCATAAGAAATAGTATTAAATTGTAAGCTAAACAAGATTTATTTTATAATTAGTGTAGTTTATATTAAGGATTATTTTTTAGAAGAAAAATAAAGAAAAAGAAGGGAAAAGGGAGCTCCCTTCAGTCCAAGTACAGGAAGCTTAAGATTCAATTTGTCTCCCGCATCATTCACTCATTTACTGGGTAACTTAATCAGCTCGTCCTTAACTCAGTATTTGGATGAATGAGTCGGCAGCTAATTAAATCCTATTGCCACCCATGAGTGGACTGAAGAAAGCTCTCTTAACTGATCCTCACTAAGCACAAAACAAGAGATAATTTTGTTTTTAATAATAAAAGATTCTCGTATTAATACCTAAATAATGCAATAATAGTTTTATATATACACATGCAGATCTATAGCAAATAAGTTTGAAAAGGATTGTACTGACAGAAGAAGCTGTAGACCTCCAAATTTGAAGGGTAAAGAAAAAGAGACAAGGTTGAATAGAGTGACTCTTTTGATTTTGGAGAGAGAAAGACAGAGATCTCATTGGGGTGGGAGGGGGAGAGAGATAGAGAGAGGGAAAGTGAAAGGAAAGAGCTTGTTGTTGGTATTAAATGATCAAATAGCTATAAGCAGCTCTCTCATGGATGTCTGTTAGTAGGGAAATGGATTTATATAGCTGAATGGAAGGCAGAGATCAGACATGAAATGATTTCTTTTTGAACAGTAATAAAAACACATAAAAAGTAAATAATTAATTAATAAAAGGGGGAAAAAAAAGACAAGTTATTCACATTCTTGCTCCTTGCTTTCTCGTTTGGCTTCCATTCCTTGTAGGGTAGAGAGAACACTCCTTTGCACCAAGGAATTGAAGAGACGCAGAGCCCATCACTCCCCTTTGCATATGTCCTTCATTTTCTTTAATTTACTATTGTTTAATTCATAGCTTGGACTGTACTTCCCACCATAAAAAAATGTAAAAGTTGTACTTTTTAGTCATCGGAGTTCAGAGACAATCTTGGTCATATCACATATGAATAAATTTAATTAATTTTTAATAATAATTACACCCAATAGCTTAAATTTTCATGATCATGCTCATAACAGCTGCTCATATGAATAATTAAAAGAAAGTCTATAAGCGCATCAAATAATATTGTTAGCAGACCAAGTTGCTACGTGTACTTGGATTTCTGGATTAAACTACTCAGTACACATAAAGGACAGTGAAACCCAATAAAGATTCCAGAAAACCTATAGATTAGGGTTTTCTTTTTTCTTGTGAACTGATAAGCACTCTGTTGGTGGACTGGTGCACCACTCCAAAACCCTAGAATTATTTGGCAAGTCTTTACACTATGTTTGGGAAGCAGATAAAAGATAATAAAGGAGAAAAATAAGAAATGATTTTTTTACTAATTTTTTTTTATTTTTCACTCTATATTTGGATAGAAAGAAAATAAAAAAAAAATGAAATTATTTTCTATTGTTTGAAAAGACAGTGTAGACTTTTTTGCGTTCAATTTTATATAAAGATGCATAGGTTAAAATGTCTAATCTGCAATAGAATATATATTCCTTTTTTAAAGAACATGCATACCTTGAAGTGATGTGTGTAAGATGCAGAATTAGCAGATAACTATATTAATTACAGGCAGTGATTTGCACAAAAAAGCCAATATGTACAGTTCAGCATTGTCGTGAACCCACCTTTTGCACTCCGGTAAAATCCCTATTCCTATTGATTAATAACTAATTAAACAGAAACAGAAACAGAAACAGAACTAACCAGGTTGTTTTGTTTGTCTTATCCAAATTTGGGTAGTAACAAATTTGAAGTTTGAGTTGTTTCGATCTCCAAAGCTTTCATCAAGAATTTAATTTTAAACCAAACGGGACATTTATAAAAAATATATATATATAAATATATGATTAGAATGTCTAAGAAGACCATCTGTCCACTAAAAATATATAGGGTCAACGGTTTAAGAATTGATAGATATATAGAGAGAATAAATGCCCATTAAAAGGTAAAACTTATAGATATCATAATTTTTTTTAAGCTGTTAAAATAAATAAATAAATAAATAAAATTATCTGAAATGGGTAATATTCAAAATGTTAAATAATTAGAGAAGGTGGAGGAGAAGAGACAGACAGTGAAGGGTGGGGGTGACACAAAAGGGCCAATGGGACTATAATGGCCAGGAGGAAATAATAATTTACACTATATATTTGTGCCAAAAGATCACATCAGATTCTCAGTCACTTACTGAAATCACTGTCTTGTCATCCTAAAAAAAAATTTAAATAAATAAATAAATAAAAAGCTGCCTACGTTACAATTGGTACTCCTTTTCTATTTTTCTCTCAATTCCCATTCCCATTCCCATTCCCAAATCCTTCACCAATTTTACCAATTTCATTTCTTTTCTATTTGTCCAATCGCTACTTTTTTTTCCTCTCATCTGTCCATCCATCCATCCATCCATCTTTCTAATCCTATTTACGTGTTCATCAGAATTTATTTTCATTTTAAATAAATAAAATATGAAATTAAAAGTATACAATTTAGTTTTAATTACAGATAAAATTACTAACATTTGCATAATGATTTCTCATATAATTTGTATGTCTAAAAACCTTAAGAGATCCCATTTCAAAATTTTCTCATATGAATAAAAAAAAAAAAGCCCTAAAAATGGATTCTATTCATATACAAAAGAGTAAAGTTGAATCAATAATATTGCTATTGCAATTTTTTAAACTTTAAAGCAATTTTCATATCAACTCAGAAAAGAACAAGACATAGAGACAACCAGACAGACATGATACAATTCAATGTCTTTTCACTACCATATATGAAGAAGATTAGTATCTGCTTTATAATTCTTAATTTTCCATTAACGAACAATTATCAAACAAAATTCTCTGAATCGCGACATTGAAAATTACTTTCATTTCATGTAATTTAATTGGGTTTAAAAGAGAAAAAGAAAGAGAAATATAGCTCTTTTTGAATCCAAACCTGGAATTTAGGTTATATGTACGAATGAGGATTATCAAATTGCTAGCTTGGTGACAACCTTAGACATGTTATATTCGTAGGTTTATGTCATTCAATAGCTTTAAATTATTGCCTTAGCTATATGTCTTTTTTAGGTGTGGGTGGGCACACGTGTGTCAAATCTTTCTAAACAATTTCATATTTGACTCGCAATTTATGGAAGAATTCACATTTTTCCATTTAGCCATTTATCATATATATCATATAGGAAGAAAAATGTATATACCCAAATACATGGATATTATCTATTTTATTGCATTTATATTTTAAAAATGTTATTTTTTATAAAATTTTATAATAAAATTAAATGAGGATAAAAAAATATAAAGTTTAATAATTGAGCATCCAATATTGAAATTTCTAGAAAATAAATCAAATCTTCGATTAATTTTATTATTATTGGGTGGCATCATGATTTGCATTTATAGGAAAATTTAAGAAAAAATTGTCTAGTTTAGGGGACAACCTTGACGTTGCATGATCTTCTTAGATATTTGGTGTATCCTCCGTGGGGACTATACCTTTATTTTGCTTCTCATTACTTTGTTATCTCTTCCTCCATAGGGCAAAAATAAAAATAAAACTCATCATCCTCTTCTGTCGCTTAATGTCGTTTAAGTCTATTTTATTAATCATTATACTTTCCTCCTCCCCTCAATTTGAGGATCAAGCGAATTGTAAATTAAGAAAATTTTATTATTATTATTATGTAAATAAAAAAAGGGAAAGGAAAATTTTTACGAACCGAGAAAATTTTTGCTGGAAATGCTTTTTTAGCAGACTAGGACACCAATGGTTTGGACAAGAATAGTTCAGTTCATCCACAACCATAAAATAAAGAAACTGTAGATTTTCTTGTCCTTGCTATATAGTACATAGAGGACATTTATTCTTCTTACCCACGATAAAGTTGATACCCACAGTTGCAACTTTTCATTTTTTCTTTTTTATAGTTATGGCTTTTTTTTTTCTTGCATTCCTAAAACAAAATTCAACAATTTAATAGAATGAAATGATTATAAATCTATACATAAGAATTTCTGTAATTGGATTGTAAGATAGCGTTTCATTCAATAGTTTCATGTACTTGATAATTGTATTGTAGTTAAATAAAACATGTTTGATTAGTTGAATAACTGATAAAAACCGTAATTAACTGTATTTTGAACTTTTTTTTTCTATCAAGTACTGGCTGATGTATTGTATATTGTATTTGTATTAATGCATTAGATTAATTAGTCTAAATATTTCTAGAATTAATATTTTTATGTAATAGTTGTATTAATTTATTTTTATTAAATATTATGAAAATTTCTTTTATTTAGATAAATATTAAATAAAAAATGTATTTGCTTTAAAATTTAAAATAAAACCCGGAACTAATCGTAAAAAATTTTCCTTGTTAAAAAAATCCCTTCATAGTTTGTAAGTTTTTTGACAAAAAGAAGTTGAAAAGAGAAAACAAAACAATAGATATAATGCAAAAGAAAGTCGAAAACCAAAAAAAAAAAAAAAAAGGAAAAAAAATTAAACCTCATAATCCCTTCATAGACGGGCGAGAGAGAGAGAGAGTTGCAGACAAACATCAGCAACAGGAAAGAGAGAAAGAAAGAAAGGAAGAAAGAAACAAGTACCAATGCAACCACAAAGACACAAACACCTCTACAGACCCATTTCTTGCTTTATTGGACAAATGGGGTTGTCCCATGAAATGACCTTATACTTGAAAAACACAGCCTATACCTTAGCTTAAACAACTCTTTCTTTTTATTGTTATTTATATTTATTTTTCCTTTTTATCAGTTACCTTTTCTATACATAATATCAACTCCCATCTTCTTGTCATGATGGGCTTTTGCCAGATTACCTCCCTCACATGCTTCGGTCTTTTGAATGGTTTTCATTATTATTATTATTATTATTATTATTCCATCTCCTTTCTGCATTTTCTTGGAGTTTTCTTGGATTTCTCTCTCACTTGTCTTTCTTGTGGTCTCAGTCGTAACTGTTTCAATTTTCAGGTCTACCAGTCTTTTTACATTTTTGGGCAATCACGTCAAAACATTTTGCTATCACATGTCTCAGACAAAGATTCTCAATTCTGAGGTTTATCATATGTTGCCTCTGCATTTCCTAATTACATATTCCTTCTCTTTTTTCTTTTAATAAAAAAAGAATGGAGAATTCATTAATTCTTCTTCAACGAATCATGATTAATTGTGCAAATTAGAAGAAACCTGTAGTTCTTGTAACCAATAATATATATATACATATAAATATCATTTTGCACAGAGCCTGCACAGTGTACTCTCTGGATAGGAATGACAATAATATATATTCTTGGCAGAGAGATAAGTATATCAGGAAAATAATTTCAGCTGTATGATTTGTTACTTGTTTGGGAAGTAATATTCCACAAAGTTGAAAATGTATATTCATAATCTATAACCAAACACTCAATTATCCCACATTCCATGCTTCCAGAAAAGCAAGAAAGTGGAATATTTCATTTCGCAGATGCCAAATATATATTTGGGTTGATATGACTTTGCACAGAAAGTATGTTAATCAGTAAGTTAATAATTCTCGAGATGCTTTAATGCGTAAGCTTAAAAATAAATATTTATGTTATAAAAAGCATAATTAAAATTCCTCATGTCTGCTTGAGTAGGCAATAAAGAAACCTTTCTAAATATAAACAAATTCATGATTCATGGAAAATGCTATGCTTTACTTCTTTTTAATTAATTAATTTAATTAAGCATAATTTTTAGCTTTTAATTTCCAGTATGTTGCTTTTCAACCGTTGATGATTTGATAAAAGAAAAAGATTCACACAAATAACAAACAAAACTATAAAAAATATAAAAAAAAGAATGAAAGAAGAAGAAGACTACATGGATCTGGATCTGGATCCGGTTGGGTAAAGAAGTTTGCACAGAGAAGGCTGTCAAGTTCTAGGACCCTAGGCCCAAATAATGAAAAGTTGTTATTCGTTGTCACTATAAGGAGCCCAATAGATTTCAAAGATCAGGGCTCATGAGCCTGGCTAACTTATTAGCCCGGCCCAAGTAATGTCCACAGTTCTGAGTACAAATAACCAGTCAATGACAACCATTGAAGCCAGACCTCTAAACGAATCGAGCCGCACCAGATTCTGAGTTATTCAAATTTATTTTGCTAAATTCTAATGTAAGCTTGAGCTTTGATCGAATTCGATCCGAATTTTTATATTGAAGATCGATTTCCATTTATTAAAAAAATATGAAGTCCGAGCTCGATTTAATTTAATTTATTATTTATTTAATGGGTACGTAGTGCTTGAATTTTGAATTTTTCAACAACTACTATTCAATTCTAAACTAACAGCCTGCTACCAATAGAGCAGGATCCTCTTCCTCTAATGTCTTTGTGGATGATGATTTATGAAACTCCTTTTCAATGCTACTTTTCTTTTTTTTTCCAAGAATCACAAATAAAATAAAACAATAACGTCAAATTTAAATATTAATAAATTATTTTTAAAAATTTATAATAATTTTAAATCTCCTTCCCTTTTTCTAAATTTTGTTGAGGAGGATACTTCCATTTTGGCAATAGTTTAAAATTTACAATATTATAAAAGAATTTAATTATTAATAAACGCACCGTTTAAGGATAAGAAGTAATTAGTCCTCGTCAAACGACATCCCCATCATCGCTCAACGGACTCTGCTGTGTGTAGTAACAGCCAGTGACTAACCACCAAAACCGTAAAATACCAAACTGCCATCTCAAAGCATATCTTTCTCTCTCTCGTCTCGCCTTCAAAAATTCGCTGGTTTCTAGGGCTTTCTGGCAGCAACAAAAGCTTTTCGTTACTTTAAATTTTGATTTTAGAATTTGTATTTTTGGGCATGAGAGTGCCGAGTGCGGACCTCTTCGATCCCCGAACCATCATGGATTCTGATTACTCTCCTGGTGGCCTCGATGCCTCTGGTTCAGACCCTGACTTCGCCTTCGCCTTCAACGATAGCAATTTCTCCGATCGTGTACTTAGGATCGAGATCATCCCCGATTTGCCCGAGACGAAATCCGACGGTGACCCTTGCACCAGCATCGCTGACTGGGCCCGCAATCGCAAGAGGCGAAGGGAGGACATCAAGAAAGAAAGTGGTAACCTTTTTCTTTTATTGAAACGCTCTAGTCTTGTTGTTCAATTTTGGGTTTCAAATCAAATTGGGTGGTTACTTTAAATATAGTTTCCAATTTAGGATTTGAAGTTCACATGGGTATTTGTTAATGGTGGTCTCGGGTTTCAAGTGAACAGGAGTAAGCTAAACGTGCGGTGTAAATTTTTCCTTTTCTATGTTGGTCTTCTTTTGGCTGATTTTGCATATGGTTGCTGTTTCTGGGATTAGCTGCTGAGATTATTGGGCAAAGTGAGGAGCAGATAATAAATGTTAACATGCCAGACACTGAGGATGCTGTGGTCTATGAAAATCAAGATGAAGAACCTATGGCAATTGTTGAGGAACCTCCTACAGATGCTGGTTTGAATTTGAATCAACTTGGTATTTGCTTTTGCTGTTTCCTGTATTGCATGTGCTTTATGACCGTGTTAAATAGTAACTCCTTGCTGCTTATGGAGATTAGTTGATTGGATATTTACTTCTATAGGCGACGATGCTTCCACTAGTAATGACTCATCCTGGAATATGGATTGTTCAACCGTCCTAAGAGTCAAGACTCTACATATTAGTTCTCCAATATTAGCAGCGAAGAGTCCGTTCTTCTATAAGGTGAGGGGTTCTATCCTGTTTTGCATTGCCTCGATTTGTTTACCATTTTATGGATCTTTATGAGCTTCAGTTGTTTCTTCTAGTTATTCTCAAATGGGATGAGAGAGTCAGAGCAGCGACATGTCACTCTACGGATACATGCCTCTGGTAAATACTATAATGCTTCATTACTCTTGTATGCCGGTCAAAAAAGCTGAATGGTGGCTTACTTGTCATGTGAAAAACTTGAATTCTCTTTTCTTAGTGTGAAACTGGCTCAAATTCTTTCGAGTCTGCAGTAATCAGTTATGGTTCATACTGTATTTATTGGGTCCTTAACATTGCTAGTGCTGTAGTTGCAACTAATTTTTCTTAAGAACACTTGTTAATGGTTTGGTTTTCCCCCTTGTTTGTCCTTGAGCAGAAGAAGCCGCCTTAATGGACCTCCTTAATTTTATGTATAGTAATACCTTATCAACAACCACACCTACTGCTTTGTTGGATGTGCTGATGGCTGCTGACAAATTTGAGGTGGCATCGTGCATGAGATATTGCAGCCGGCTGTTGCGAAATTTGCCAATGACCTGTGAGTCTGCATTGCTTTACTTGGACCTTCCTTCTACCATTTTAATGGCTGAAGCAGTTCAGCCACTGACAGATGCTGCTAAGCAGTTCCTTGCTGCACGATACAAGGACATAAACAAGTGAGTCTCTTTCTTATTTGCAGTACCATTTTTGTTCTGGTTGACAGCTTTTTTGCTAATATTTTAGTATTTTTTGTATGTCAATCTTCCATGTGATATCCATTTAGTTTCAAACAATGGCATGCCTTTTTTTTAAAATATTTTTAAAATCTTTTTGAGATGGATTAATGGCATTCGTATTTGAAGACAATTTGGGATGTTTGCTAATATGGTGTCACCGGCTATAGTATAGAAGTGGAACAAATATGATGAGCTTGTATATTTTATTCGCTGCTTGGTATACTGATTTCTTCTGGGATTAGGGAAATATTCTCCATGAGCCTGTCTATGCCCATTTTTTTACTGGTTTTTATTCTCAAATTACTGACTCAATTTTTTTTGCTGCATTTTTTTTAGGTTCCAAGAAGAGGTCCTTAATTTGCCATTGGCTGGTATTGAGGCAGTATTATCCAGTGATGATCTTCAGGTAGCTTCTGAGGATGCTGTTTATGACTTTGTGCTAAAGTGGGCTCGTACTCATTATCCAAAATTGGAGGATAGGCGTGAAATCCTTGCTACACGGCTAGGTAGACTAATACGTTTCCCATTTATGACCTGCCGAAAACTGAAGAAGGTGTTGAGTTGCAATGACTTTGATCCTGAACTTGCATCCAAGGTTGTACTTGAGGCTCTCTTTTTCAAGGGTGAGACACCGTATCGGCAGCGTATACTTGCTGCGGAAGAAGCTAATTCCACCTATCGTCGATTTGTGGAGCGAGCTTACAAGTACCGACCAGTCAAAGTGGTGGAGTTTGAACTTCCCCGTCAGCAGTGTGTTGTATACCTGGACCTGAAGCGTGAAGAGTGTGCACATCTGTTTCCAGCTGGACGTGTTTATTCACAGGCATTTCACTTGGGTGGTCAGGGATTTTTCTTGTCTGCTCACTGCAATATGGACCAACAGAGCTCATTTCATTGTTTTGGACTGTTTTTGGGAATGCAAGAAAAGGGATCAGTAAGCTTTGCTGTTGACTATGAATTTGCGGCAAGATCAAAGCCATCAGAGGAGTATGTGAGCAAGTACAAAGGGAACTATACCTTTACAGGCGGAAAGGCTGTTGGGTATAGGAACCTGTTTGGTATACCCTGGACAGCATTCACGGCAGACGACAGCCTCTACTTCATCAATGGAATCCTCCATCTCAGGGCAGAACTTACCATTAGACAATGAATCATTGTCGTGAAAAAATGTGTTTTTCACCTAGTGGGCTCAGGTGTTTCTTTTAAATACATATATATAACTGCCTTAGGAACATTTTGGATTCCTGACCTCGTGTTAGTTGTTGTATTGATTCCTGAAGCTACATTACTGAAATGAATATGTTTTGAAGGATCAACTGATTTGCTGCTCTCTATTTGTCTAGATATCCAGGTGTTTGTATATCAGATTACAGCTAGGTTCATCAGACTACGGTTTCTGTTAATCAATCAAACTTATAGTTCATATATATATATATGTCAGATGTTAAACCCTTTTGGTATACCAGCAAAATAACGATCTCGTAGTGTACCATAAACAAGATAACAGAAATGGTAGATGGAAATATTTTCATCGGAAAAGGAAAAAAAAGAGAAAAAGATGAAATCAATGCCAAGTTAAACGGTAAACCACCAGAGATCAATTGGTGGCAGAGCTTAGGTTCCACTTTTGGCTACATCATTGGCAACCCATCAAGATTTTATGCCAATGCCATGTAGAAAGGGAACAGAAAAACCCTACCATGCCTTAAACCATCACGAGTTTATAGATGCCTTTATTTAGTGCAGAGTAAAGTATTTTTCCACTGTAAGTGGATTTCATAGTCTTCTTCTTACCTACTAATTTCTTTGTTCAAGTCATCAGACAAATTACTCCAAACAAAAAGTGTAAAACTAGCACTAATTTGCACTTTCTTGGAACTTCAATAGGTTGTCAGATTGAAATTATAAATCAACACAAGCATTGGAGTCTTGTAGTTGCCTCCAAAGTAAGGAGCAATCAGCGGATCTTTGTAGTGCTAATAATGCAAATAATCCTCACCGCATGTTATGGGATAAGATTCTGCCAGTTTTCCTTTTCCAAACATTTTAAGAAATTGAAAAAGATTAATCGATACTTCTCAATTTTCTTGGAGCGACAAATAATTTTGGACAGGTAAAAGTAGACAGAAAAAAGAAGAAGAATTGTAATGGCATCAACAAAATTTGACATGAAGCCAACTCACAGACACCAGGGTTTAAGTCAACTGCAAAAGACTTTCAATTCTTTCTGACTGGAGTCCCCACCTTAAGCATGCTTAGACAAGCATCATCATTATACAAAAATTTTAATCAATTTTTCAATGTTGGCTTTATGCTAATTAAAGGTCTTTATAGCGATCAAGAAACCCACATTTGTTCTGATTAGAAAGATTGCTGTTTATTAACCAAAACCAGAAAAACATGAGCTTTTCTATTAGTATTATCTGGTTAGTTCTCAGCTTATATTTTTCACCATCTATGATTCTTTGCAGCTTACACAATTATACTACTAATTCTTTGGATGCTTTTCTTCAAGATTCTGCTTTCAAGACTCTAGTCCATCACCGGCCGCAGACTGGTGCTCTCTACAAAGCTCTTCTTCCTGCAAACCTTTCAGGCATGGAGGTTTCTATTGTACGTCTTCGAAGCCGCAGGTTATGGAATATTGGTGCTAATTTTAGCAATTTTCAGATTCCTTCAAGAACCAATACAATGCCTCATGTGAAGAGAGTGGCTATAGTATATCAAGATTTGGGAAATTGGTCTTCTCATTATTACAATGTTCCGGGTTACTCAATTGTCACTTCTGTTGTCGGGTTTAAGGTTTTTAACGCATCAAATGCAAGAGATGACATTGTTAAGAGGATTAGTCTTAGTACAGGAGGAAGGAGTGTCGTCATTCATTTCTCTAATTTGACATTTCTTGAAAGAATGGTCGAAGGGATCAAATGCGTAGCATTTAGTGAAAATGGGACATTTAAGCTTAGTAGAATGAACAAGATCAATAATGTATGTTACTCTCAAGATCAAGGTCACTTCTCTGTTGTGGTTCCTTTCGAGAGGGAGAGCCAGAGGAATCAGAAGAGGATATGGTATTTATGGATACTAGGGTTTTTAGTTGGTATTGGAGGACTTGCTTTGGTGGGTTATTTTGGATTTGTGTCTAAAAAATTTTTGAAGACACAGAAGCTTCAAGTAATGGAAAGACAAGCTGCTGAAGATTTGGTTCTTGAAATCATATGGATTGGTAATAGTAAAATGCCTTCTGCAACGGTAACAAGAACTCTACCAACTATTGAACATGGAGATTTTCCTTAGATCTCTGGTGCTCTTTCTTTGCCTTCTTTCCTTTTATCTTCTGTCTTTCTTTTCTGGGTTAAAGCTTGAGGTATAAAATGTGAGGTTTAATAAATAATTTGTTCATACTTCATATTTGCCCTGAATAGTAAGTAGTAGTTGACTGGTATTTGCATTTTGTGAATTATCGAGGTTACTTGGTGGGCCTTCACTGGATTTTGATATTATCGATTTGATTGAATTTATTAATTTCCATGAATCCCTTGCCCTGGAAGTGCAGTTTCAGGCATCCCAAAACAAAGGAAGTAAAATCCAATTGGCACTTTTTTAAAAGGGCAGGCCATCTCTTATTAGAAAAAAAGTGCACGAAAAATGGGATTAAAAAAAGAAATCTTTTCTGCAATAAAACATCAAATACATTCTTCAAGGAGGCAAACACTTATGATGCCCGAAGTTGGAAGTTACGTTTTGACAGCCATCACATCAAATACCTTTCATTAATGCAAGAATTGGTCAGTATTTTTTCACTTTGCAAGACGTGATCTCCTGTAGTCCATCTATAATACTGCATATCTAACTGTATAAATGAAAGAAAATCTCTATAAATGATTCACACACTATTTTTATCTTTTAAAGCTTGTAACTTCTTTCGCTATAGGTACTATCATATTAAGTGAAGTTTGCATTAAGCCACAAAAGAAAAATAACTCATACATGGTGCCTCAAAAGCCCTGACATATAACAGGGTTGATTCGAAGAATCGACAATCATCACTTGTCTCTGTATAAATGCATACTAATTTAGAAATATAGAATTCAAGCTCCAAAATTAACAAATCATCAGTTGGTGTTGAATAAGTAGAATCAAGCAGCAGGATTTGAAATCTGAAAAAGCAATCATCTTTATTTACCATAAACAATGTTGGCAAGTTGCGACCAACCTCTTGACATATTTGCCAATGAAACACATTACATCAGCATTTACCACATAAAAAAGAAAAATGCATCTCAAGCACATGTCTTGTAAGTTCCAAATCAAATAGCCTCACAAGAGATTGTAATATTATTGAGACAAAGCGAAAAAGTTAAGATATCAAAGGCATAATGGAATCTATCCTCTCTAGAAGTAAGCAGAGTACAATTTGCAGATCCCAAAGGGCATGCGTTTCTTATTAACAGTAAAAGACTGTGAGGCCAAACAATAATTGCTATGCCAAGGCAAGAAAATCCCCAATGGGACATACAACTCTAATTCAAATGGAAACATACCAACACACATCTTAAACAAAGAAGCGAACCAACCACGAAAAATGCTCAGTTGAAAGCACCAACACCGGCGCGAGCAAGTTTTGTCCACTCAGTATGGAATGCCCCGGGCATATCAATCCTTTCATAAGTATGTGCTCCAAACAAATCCCTCTGAGCCTGAACAAGATTTGCCGGTAGCCTAGAACGCCTATAAGTGTCAAAGTAAGCAAGACTGGCGCACATGCCTGGAGTGCTAATTCCTGCTGAAATAGCCAAACCCACGACTCTTCTCCAAGCTGCCTGCCTCTGTACCATCTCCCTAGCAAATTCAGGATCCACAACTAAGCTAGCTAAATTGGAATTCCTCTGATAAGCCTTCTTAATCCTATCCAAGAACACTGCCCTTATTATACACCCACCTTTCCAAATCCTTGCCAACTCTCCCAAATTCAAGTTCCAACCTTTTTCAACACTCTTAGCCCTTAGCAAATTCATCCCTTGTGCATAACTACAAATCTTGGAAGCATACAACGCTTGCCTAACATCATCAATCAATCTCTTCTTATCAATACCACTCTTAATAGCTCCTACTTCCTCCTTTAATCCAGCCTCCTTCAAAACCTCAGCTGCATTTTCCCTTTCCTCCTTCAATCCACTCAAATACCTACTATCCAAAGAAGCAGCAATAGTTGGTGCTGCAACAGATAGCTCTGCAGCTTGCTGGACAGTCCATTTTCCAGTTCCTTTCATTCCAGTCTTATCCAAAATCTTATCGACCAATTCTCCATCTCCATGTTCGTCTTTAACCCTGAAAATATCAGATGTAATCTCAATCAAGAAGCTCTCCAACTCTCCTTTATTCCACTCTGCAAAAATTTCTGCTAATTCAGCGTTAGATAAACCACCAACGTTCTTTAACACATCGTATGCCTCTGAAATCAATTGCATATCACCATATTCTATCCCATTATGCACCATCTTAACAAAATTACCAGATCCCCCTTCACCAATATAAGTCACACATGGCCCATCTTCAACCTGAGCAGCTACTTTCTCCAATATATCCTTAATATTATTATATGCTTCAAAAGATCCCCCAGGCATCAAAGACGGGCCAAAGCGAGCACCTTCTTCGCCACCAGATACTCCCATACCCAAATAAAGAATACCCCTTTCACTAACTTCTTGGATTCGGCGCTCAGTATTCTGATACCACTCGTTACCACCGTCAATGATGCAATCACCGGGCTCCAAGTGCTCCGACAAGGCAGCGATTGTCTGGTCAACTGGTTTTCCAGCTTTGACCAAGATGATGACGGATCTAGGTCGTTGAATTGAAAGAACGAAGTCACGAGGAGAGTAATGGCCAGTCAAAGGGAATGGTCCTTCGTTGTGGGCCCGGTGGATAGTCTCATCAACCTTGGAGCCAGTTCGATTATAGACGGAGATAGGAAATCCTTTCTCGGCGATATTCAAAGCCAGATTCTGACCCATCACGGCAAGGCCAGCTAGGCCTATCCGAGACAGAGCTATAGACGCCTCCATGATTAGAAAGAAAGAAAGAGGAGAGGAAGAAAGAGTTAGAGGAGGTTGGTTGGTGAGAGAGAGAGAAAGAGAGAGACAAGAAGAGGAGATATATAATTTGGATATGTTGTGCGTTCTTTTTTAGGATATTTTTAAGAGAGATGAAAATGGCGGACTCATCGAGATAGTGAAAGGGTAGAGGGCGGGCAGGGGCTGGCTTACCAACCACCAGAAGGGTGGCGTGACCGACGATGATTCATAAGGGCAATACTGTCAATGTGTACACGACACCGTTTCATGCGATTGATTGGTCAGACTTGCAGAATATTTTCAAAAAAATCAGGCCAAGGAAATTTGCATAACTGGACAAAAAAACTAGTCTCGTTTGGCATACAAAAGTTTTTTGGCAACTGGCCATGTGACGTGGTAAGTTAGCACAGTACTCTCCTTCATTTTAATAATTAAAAATAAAAAATAAAAAATAAAAAAATTTTATTCTTAAATTTTATCTTAATTGATACTTTTTGACTCTATATTGGAAAAATAAATATAATTTTTTTAATTTTTATCCTTATTCTTAACATTCTATTCAAAAAAGAAAATATAAATTATAATTAATTTTAAAAAATAAAGTGAAGGATTAAGGTGTTAATTAAAATATAATTTGATAACTCAATTATATTTTATCTTATTATAGTTTCTTTCAATTTCACTCAGGTGGCATTTCTTGACTCTCTCTCACTTCGTCGAAGCCTATTAATTTTTTTTTTTCTTTCTAAAATGGTAATTTATAAAATATTAGTCATTATTTTCCTATAAAAAATTAAAAGTAATACTTTATTATTAGAAGGTTTGAATCTTAAATATAAATGAAACCAAACAATTATTTTCACGTGAATGTCTTAATGTGCAAACGACAATATGAAATTGTGCCTGTCGTAGCAGTGAAATGAGATTCAGAGTTTATTAATTAATTAGGGAAAACTAATGGGTTAACTTTGTAATATTTTTATTTTACTGTGAGAAATAAGACATTTTGATCAATTATCAATCATCTGTGTAGTTTCAACTGCTCATAGTTGGAGACCAATATTCCTTCACAAGCTGTCCAAATAATGAGCCTTCCTTGTTCACCAGCTTCAATGGCTCATCATACTCCACCAATTTGCCTGTTAATGTTTAAAAACATACTCTTTTATATTAACAAGATATCTAGGGATTACAAAGTTTGGAAATTTATGAAAATTACCATCAATATAACTCACCATCACAAATGCCGAGTACCATATTGCAGTCCATCACTGTTGATATTCTGTGAGCCACAGTCATAACAGTGCAGTCTGCAAATTCTGTTTTTATGGTTTTCTGAAGGATAGAGTCTGTCGCGTTATCCATCGAAGCAGTTGCTTCATCAAGAACTAGTATTCTGCTTCGCTTTAGTAATGCACGTCCTAGACAAAACAATTGTCGCTGTCCCATGCTCCAATTAGTACCATCTTGTGCAACTGCATTGGCACATGTTAATATGGTGACTGATATGAAACTCTTTTAACCCAAGCAAAGCATCTGCTACTGCTAATAAAATCCTCACCTAGACAATCCAGACCGTCTTCTTTTTCTTGAATGGCTGATGCAAGATAACACTTCTCCAGAACCTTTCACATGTTCAAGAAACTAATTAGGTTATCAAATTAGTAGTTAGATGCTTGGGCAATGACTTTTTAGTTTTTAACATTTATGAGCGTTGTCCTATTCTAACAATGGCTGATGTTTTTACCTCCCATATTTCTTGATCTGTATGCTCCGATAAGGGGTCCAAGTCGTATCTGACAGAACCAAGAAAAAGTGTTGGATCTTGTGGGATAATTGAAAATCGAGACCTCAAATCATGAAGTCCAATTGTGGAGATGTCAAGGCCGTCGACTACTATTTTTCCTTCTGTAGGTTCTACCAGACGAAACAAGGCACTGATGAGAGGGTCTTTCCACTTCCAGTTCTACCAACTATCCCAAGTTTGCTTCCTCCGTCAATGGTGCAACTTATTCCCTGAAGAACTAGTGGAGCATTGGGCTGATATCTAACCTGTTTGATATCATCAACATGAGTGCAATAACAAAAATTTTTTATGCTGTGAATAGAAAGGGCATAATTGCCTATTGCTATGCTTACCTTCAAGTTACATATTTCCACTTTGCCAACACCAGGCCAATTAGTGGCAGATCGGTTTCTCTCTATTACCAGTGGAGCTTCACTAGGAATATGCATGTACTGTTCCAGCCTTTCTACAGATACAATTTGATTTGCTAGCAAGCATTGGAATTGGAGAGAGAAGACAAGGGAGATGTTTAAAGAAAGGCCATATGATAACTCCATTCCAATAATCCCTGAGATCAAAGTATTCATAGCCAAGATTTGTCAGAAAATAATGTGTAAACAACACAAAGAAATGCCCAAGTCACTGACGAAGACCTTGCTTACAATAGAATGAAGCGTCAGTGGAGGAGTATTTTCTCTTGGGATTTTCATTCAGATTCAGCTAAAACTGTGATACTAACCAGAGGAAGAAGTTCCAAGCCGAAGTAAAGCCATGGCAAGAGTCGTGGAGGAGAGAACAATTGCGCATAGGATCTCAAAACGTTGAACAAACCACTCATTTGCAGAAATATTGTGAAAGTATGAGCTTCCATTTCTGTCAATCAGGTCCAGATTCTTCAAAAAGAAACGATCTTCCTGCCCAAAAGCTCTGATTATCATAGCTCCTGCAATTGATTCAGCAAGGTGGCTTGCAACTGAAGACTTACTGGTGCCATTGATTCGCATCAACTCTTTTGCAGCAGTAAAGTAGTATTTCTATTTCATAAAAATAAAAGCAAATAGAGAAAATTAATCTTTTAGAAATGTGATTCTAGGAAGATCTGATACATATCTAAGATTTAAATATGCTTATGTAAACTGGAATGGCAATAAAACAACTGAAGACTGGCCAGGATTAGGCGTTCTATATACCTGGAGTTGGATACTTAAATAAACCGTGGGAATAATGACAAATAAGACTGGCCAAGTAAAAAAAGCCAATACAGCAAAATTGCAGTAAGCGGTAATGGCTGAGCCTACAGCAATTGCCAGTCTAAAAGCCAGTTCAATATCAATTATACTCAAATCAGAAGACACCTACAGAAAAAACCAAAAAAAGAGAGTTCCAAGATTTTTTTCCCCAAAGTTTATAATGGAAAGAAGTAATAATTTCTTACTCGGCTGAGTATCCTTCCCAGAGGTGTTGAGTCATAAAAGGACATAGGTGCTCGAAAAAGAGAGGTCAGCAATGTAGAGAACATAGATTTCGATGTGCCATGGCCTAATAGAACTATCGAGATAGATCTAAGGAGCAAAAAAATTGCCAAAACACAACCGAGCACTGTGTAAACTGCAAACATGACAACTCTGCTCATGTAAGAATTCTGGATATTGGCAGCCAACAAATAATTCTGTATCAGTTGCCCAAATATGAAAATGATATGGAATATGATCCCCAAAGAGAAATACAGAAAGCCTTTGCCATGACTCAAGTACTGTTTGTAAGGCTTAAAACCATTGTCACCTATTTCTCTTTCTTCTTGCTTAACCAATTGATTGTTTAAAGATTCTATTAATTGTTCTTCGACGTGAATTTTCTGTATTTCTCCTTCGGAAGATATATTTCTTTTCTCAAAAGCATGCACAACTTGCATTTCAGAACCAACTGTTTTCTTATGTGCATTGACAAGTTCTTGGAATTCTTGACTAGAAGCCAGCAGCTGATCGTAAGTATCTGCTCTTATGATTTCTCCAGCAGACATTAACTGTCAAGAAAATAACAAATACTCGTTAGTCTTTCGTAACTCGATGGTAAACAGGAAATAACCAGTAGTTTTAAAGTTAGCTAACCAAAATGGAATTAAAGGCTGAAAGGAAGTCAACTTGATGAGTAACAAGTAACACTGTCTTCCTAATCAATGCTTCCAAGACGTAATCCTGCAATAGCGACTAAGAGAATCACATCATTGTAATATCAGATTCTATACGTATAGATGGAAATTAATTTACACTGAATAGGTTGGTTGCTGTCTGTGCATCAACAGCACTAAAGGGATCATCCAATAGATACACATCTGCATTTTGATACAGCGCACGTGCAAGTTGAACCCGCTGTTTCTGGCCACCACTCAGATTAACACCTCTTTCTCCAATTTGAGTGAGGTCTCCAAATGGCAGCATATCGAGGTCCTTGACTAGGGAACACTTGTCAAGGACCTCGTGATATCTTACTGAATCCATTGCTGACCCAAACAAAATATTTTCTCGTATAGTCCTGGTCTGTATCCATGCAGTTTGAGAAACATATGCTACCTTACCATAAACATGAATCTGTAAAAGACAGATTCAGGTCATCAGAAGTGCATACACAGTAAGATTTTCCATGAATTGATACATCTAGAGTAAATTCAAATATGTGTCAGTGAGAAAGGGAAATGTGAAAAAAAAAAAAAAAAACCAAAATGTGATTTTATACCACCAGTTCTCGTATTCTTTTTTTATAACCTCTTCTTTCACAAGAAAACTCAAACATAACTTGTCAAAATTTTATGCACTGCACTTACTGTTCCGTTAATTTTTGGAACTTCTCCAAGCACTGCAGCTAAAAGGGTTGATTTTCCAGAGCCGACCTCCCCACAAATAGCAACCTTTTCTCCTTCTCGAACTACCAAATTAATATTCCTTAATGAAGCCTTTGTAGCAGAATCATTATTCCACGATATTTCCGTTGCCCTGATAAAAACAGACTCATTAAGCTCTTTGCTGCTGCAATTATGATTTATATTTCTACTCTGCAACTCTGGTGCTTCAAGAAACTTCACAATACGGTCTAATGAAACTTTTGCCTCAATAAAGGTTCCCACAACATCAGGGATTAACCTAATTGGTTCTTGAACAATGCGCAAAGTAGCCAGAAATGTAAACGAACTACTAGCAGAAAGTGGAATTTTAAGGAAATAACATGTCCAGAAAGTAATAGCCGGTATTAGAATCGGAGATGACCAAAACAGAACCAGCTGATACGTTTTTTGTAAGAGAACCCCTATTATCCACTGAATTTCTTCACTCCGTAACTTCTCTATAACGTTCTTGAAATGCGTCTCCCAAGCATACAACTTCAAGACTTTCATGTTCGCAAGTGCCTCTGTAATAGTCCTGAGCCTGTGATTCTGTGCTTCCATGACCTTCCGTTGATAGCTAACCTGCAACTTAATCAATGGATAACTTGCAAGCACTGTTAACAAAATTGCAATTACGGCAGCAAATGTTGCCAGCCCCACGGCATAGTAAACTATAGGTAAAGCAAGACAAAGCTGAAGGCTTGTAGTCCATATCTGATGAAACCAAAATGGAAACTCACCAATTCTATAAGCGTCAGAAATCACATAATTCACTATCTCACCAGAAGAATGAGCTATCTTAGCAGCATTCGAGACTTGTAGTTGCTTTTGATAGATAGCTGCAGATAGCATAGATCGCACTTGGATCCCAACTAGTCTAGTACGAAAATACCATTGCCTCTCTGATAAAGATTCTAAGCATTTTACTAAGAAAAGTCCGGCTGTCAAAACATAACCCTCAAATTTAACAGCTGCATCACCTTCAGCAACATCAATAAAAGCCTTCAGAAAAAGAGGACCAGAAGACACAGTGAGCACCTTGATCAATGCAAAAAATCCAGATATTAAAATTTCTTTCCAATGCAAAGAAATGATTATTGATAGCATGGAAGGAGACTCGGATAATCTTTTCTGTCTCCATCTTGTTAGTTGCTATATGTAAGTTATGTAACAAGTCTTTGCTCGATCTTCCTGCCTTAGTACTAGAATATCTTCATCGTCGAGTATTTTTTCATTACCTTTCTTCATTAATGGATTTAACCACCAAAATGATGCTTGACTGAAAATTCCAGCTTTGGAAAATGGCGTAATATTTTCACGTGGCAATGGTTCATAGGAAGCACCAGTGCTGATGCCTGTACAGAAGTATTCCTTGAAACAACAGAAGAGAAACAAAATAGCTCCAGGAAAGTACAGAATGCCCAAAACAAATTGACCCCACACAATACTTTTTTCCATAATAGCTTCCCAAAGATATGAAACACAGATAAATCCAGACAAAAAAAAGGTGATAATGGAAAAAAACTTCAAAGCTGCAATTTGTGAAAGGAATAGTTTCTGTTGAATTACTGTTATATTCAGAAGCAACCATATGAATCCATGGAAAAACATTACTAACCATTCATGCAATGGAAAAATGGTGTCACCTATTTTAAGTTTCTCAACAATAATACCTATTCCCAGGGCTAAATAAGCCAAACCCAAAATGCCATTGAAAATGGTCGATATATATAGCAGTAGTGGAGAGAAATCCTGCGATTGAGTTTCAGCTGCTAGTAGAAGCTTCCTTGAGTCTGATTTATATATCCAAATAGAACAAACAATCAAGAAAAGCAGCACATCAACAGAAATTATAAAAATGTGATTGCTACATGAATTTGGACTGACTAATGCATAAAAGCTCCAACTGCAATTTTTTACAGCAGGATTAGAACATTCAGTATCATTACAGAACACAGTCCAAAACCCTTCCTCCATGTTTCTGTGTTGATAAATCTGCAAATTTGAAGCTCAGTTCTAATTTAGCACTTAATTTTGAAGAAAAGAAATAGGTAGATTAAAGTGCATTATCCCAAACTTAAAGAGTTCAAACAAAGAAAGTTTTTCTTAATTTCAATCTGAACTAAAGATCATCAAACGTGAACAAGTAATTCATTCCTACAAAAGAAAAAAATTATTATGGTGGTTGACCTATACCATTCAGAAATTGTAATGCCATTAATATCATGAATAATGCAACTTAGAAAAGATGATACAGTGAAAATTTGTATGTACAGAAAATTCATCCCATCCAATGATTTGCTAAAGCACTAAGTTAGTCTGAAAGCAAACAAAAGATAAAAAACTAATTACCTTCCTACGTATAAATGTAAGATGTGCAATATTTTAAGCCAGGATTTTTCTACAGTAAAGTCACGTCATTTAATTTTGAGGAATTATCAAATAATATATTTCTAATAATAAGTAAAAGGTAGCTTTTTTTCTAAAAAAAAAAGTTTCCAAATTATAAAATAATAGCTTTGCTGCTAAAACTTTTGTAATACGTTCAAATATTTTGTAAAAAATGGTTGTTTTTTTTTTTTATAAAAATTGGTGGTTCACAAAATAATATCTTCAATTGTCAATATTTTGTAATATTTTATAAACGATGTCTTTTTTATATAAAAAGTTATCGGTTTAAAAATAATAGCTATGGTCACTTATATTTCGTAATATTTCTTAAATATTTTGCAAAAGATGTTTGTTTTTTTTTTTCTTTTTTGAAAGTTGGAAGTTTACAGAATTTATAAGATTTTTAAATATTTTGTAAAAAATACATATTTTATAAAAACACTATATATAAAATAATATTAAATTTCTCAATAAATAAAATTAAAAAAATAATTACAGCAGTAAAAATAAAATATGATACAGAAAATTACATGGTTTACTCCTGACTATTTTAGGTCTACGTCCACAAGACAAATTTTTCAAACGTTCCTTCTATAACAGTAAGTTTACAAAGAGATTAATACAAATAGGATAAAAACAGTGACAATCACAGTGTTTCTAAGAACACCCAAAAATAATCCTCTCATTATCTTTGTCATTTCAGCATTTTAGGATAATTTTTTCTAAAACTAAACTCTCTCTCTTTGTTTTTTCTGCTTCTCTGTGTGTTTTTGCACACACTCTCTTGCTGCACACGCTCATGTATATATAGTAAAAAAAAAGTTGGTTTAGTCAAAAGGTAGGTGAGCTATCACCACTAATTTTAAATAACAAACTAGCAAAAATTAAAGACTGTGCCAACAAATCAACAAAATAAAGAAAACTTCAAAATAAAGGCGTCCACTTGAATGGTACACCATCAACAAATAATAAGTCAATTTACCAATATTTTATAAAAAATTTTAATATCCGATAAAAAGCAGGTATTTTTGTAATTCTAATAAAACTACTGCACATGATCGCAGCAAGCTTTAAGCCATTATCGTTTAAGCGAATAAGCTATGGGTCAATTCCATATTCACAAAAAATATATCACTTTTACTTGGATTCTCACAAACCACATTGGGTGCGTATATCTGTACATTCTAATAGATTAGTATCTTGTTGTTGCTGGTGAACCTTCAAAGATTCAGTGGCTAGTAATGAACACTTAGTCAACTCCCTTATGAATTCCATTAAAAAAAGAACACTTACTCAACTCCCTCCGTCACAATTTCAAATTGCGTACAGATTAAAATAATTATTAGCATTCAATGTTCTAATAAAATTACAGATGAAGTGAGACCAGAAGAAGCTATGATATTATTATTAGGTAATGAAAATTCCAACTTTACCTTGTATTCATTCGGTGAGGTTTCAATTTCTGGTGTGTTTACTGCGGAATGCATCGGCGGCGAGATAATACTCGATGCTTTCGTGAGCCTCTGCTCATAATCCATATTTTCTGCGTTTTTGTTGTTTAAGGATTTCGCCGGTTTGAACGTTGAACAGTAACTTGGCGTGGGAGGGAACGCGAGAAGAGAAAGGGTGTGGCTTTTTAAATGACGAATTTAGCCTTATTGTGTTTCAGCCCGGACGGAAAAGTTTCCTTCGCTTCGTAGATTTTTTAAAATTTTTGTTATTAATATTAAGTCCTTTAGTTTTTTTTATCATTCACCTAAAATATTAATCCAATAAGTCCTTTATATTTAATTTATATAAATAACCAAAATAAAAAATTCAACTAAAATACATTTAATAAATTAATTTCATTAAGTAGATCATAAATGAAATTTTAAAATATCTAAATCAATTTGATGTAAAACTCAATTAAATTTCTTTCTAATGTATTATTTGAATATAAAAGCTAATATGTATTAGAGAAGAGAAATTTAAGATTAATAGTCTTTATCAATCATAAAATGCACTTATGAAAATCGAACAATCTAAGAAAAACAATTTAAATAGATTACTCAAAACTAATTGAATTGCGAAACGGATATATTAATTTATTTACAAGTGGATCATTTCTAGTTGTCACAAATTTTAAATAAAATATTAAATCACTCATCTCCATCCCAACGACAATCACATATACAAATACCTGCTCCTTCCATTCCATTTTTCAAGTGTCACAATGTCAAATTGCGTACCAGTTAAGAGAATTATTACATAAAAGAAATTAATATTCTAAGATGACAGATAACATTATTATTAACTGATAAAAAAAATTCCAACTTTACCTCCTACTCACTTTGGTGAGGTTTCAGCGTCGCCGTAGCCGCAATTTCTGAACTGTTTACTGCGGAATGCGTAGGCGGTGAGATTATAGTAGCTACTTTCATGAACCAATGCTCATAATCCATATTTTCTGTTTTTTGTTGTTTTGTGTATCTTGCCTGTAAGGACATCGAACAGTAGCTTGGAGTGGGAGGATGCAACGCGGGAAAAAAAGGGGTTTCGACTTGTTAAATGACGGGTTTAGCCTTATTGGATTTCGTTACGTATGCATTTCAATGGGGGGATATTACTGCGATTTCGCAATTCTGACAGCGCGTTCTTTGAAGTGCAAAGTAGACGGCAGTAGACGTTTCAGACTGGAGAGAAAAGTTTCCTCCGCTTTCTTTACTTGTATTTGTCTTTTATCGCTGCAACGACGTCGCGTTTCAAAACGACATCAAAGTCGATTTTTGAAAATTTTTTTTTGTTATTAATAATAAGTTCTTTAAATTTGTCTTTTATCATTCACCTACAATATAAATACAATAAGTCCTTTAATGTTTGGTTTATATAAATAACCAAAATATAAAATTCAAATAAAAATAAAAATACATTAATAAATTAATTAAAATTTGTTAATTAATTTCATTAAATATATCCTAAATGAAATTTTCAAATATCCAAGTGAACTTTAATGTAGAACTCCATTAAATTTATTTCTAAAGTATTATTTGAATATGAAAATTAATGTGTTAAGAGGAAAAGAAGTTTAAAATTAATAGTCTTTGTCAATGCATAAAAGGCACTTGTGAAAATAGTACAACCTAAGAAAAGCAATATTAGTATATTGTTCAAAACTAAGCATTGTGTCATTAGTCACATGCTGTGCAAAAAGAATCACGTAGCCAACTAGATATATCCCTGTTTCCTTGGTTCTATAATTACAAAGTGCCTAAATGTACAACAAAAATTTATGTCAACTCCCAACTTGGAATTCTCAGAACTTACAAAATTGAGCAAAATTATGTTTGATCCTGCTTATGAGGAAAGGATTCATTTGACCTCACCAAAATGCAGGACTAAATGCAGCACTGTCAGCACTCAATTCGAACAACACCGCTTTGGGATGAAATGAACTTAGGCTTCCTAACCACTTGCTCCAAGCACTGGATGACATCTCCGATCCGGAAATCATGACAATTGCCGATTACAAGTCCACATTCCTTTCCCTTCCCGACTCTCTCCACGTCTTGCTTCTCCTGCTTTAGAGACGTGCAAGATCCTTCGAACACCACTTCCCCACTCCTCAGGAGTCTCATGATTGCTGATTTAGCAACAAAGCCATCTATAACCCTGCAGCCAGCAATCTTCACATCATCTCCGACAGACCTGCTCCTCCCTTTAAGCTCAAAGATATTGAGTACTTCAGCCTCCCCAGCTACCTGAATCTCACAAGTTCCAGGGGCCTTATCCACTATTAAGTTGCCAACTTCCTCCAAAAGGTGATAGATCACACGGTGTTGCATTATCTAAAGCCACCGAAAGAAACAGTACAGATAAATAAATTTTGCCAACTGTCTTCCTAGAGTTTTTCCAAATACAAATCAAGTTAACCAACTGACCGTGCCAAGAATATTAGCCTGAATTTCCTTTTACATTCGCTGGATAGTTAAAAATATGAACAAAAACAGTAAAAGAATGATTAAAATTAGCAACATATCAGTACCCGTATCTTAGCTTGAGTTGCAGCCAAACTGATAGCACCAGATGGAGTCTTTACGTTGAATCCAACTATATAGGCACCACAGGCTTGTGCCAAGTCCACATCAGACTGAGAAATAGGCCCAACACCAACGTGCACTACATTAACAAATACCTGCAGCAGAACTTAACAATGTTGAGGCAGAATTGGAGACCATACTAAGAAGACTGATAAGCAATGACCAACATAAGACAACAATAATTTCATGAGCAAAGACAATTTTTCACACATAGCAGCATCTTTTAAAGCATGCTTAGCACGCATGTATAAGAGCTTCATGAGTGTGTAGCTTAAAACAGTAAGGAAAGAGGTATCAGGTAACTTCCACTTCTAACACTGCAACAATCATTATGAAACCAAAGCCACAAGCTTTTAACTGAAATGTTTCACTTTGACCATTCATTGTGCTCAAGCACAAGTGCATGCACAAGAAAAGCGATAACAATGAGAATAAACACAATATTATGCAGGACCGTGTCATTTGGCATACCTGGGGACTGTTCAATGTCTTCAGTGCATCTGTAACAGCTTGAACAGTTCCCTGCACATCTCCTTTTACAATCATTGGCATTTCGACCCTTTCAGCCACAGGCATGTCGTCCAATGGTTCTTCTGTGTTTTCTGTCCTTTCATCAATCATCTGCCTAAGCCTGTCTTTCTCAAATTTCCTTTTTCTCCCTGCACTAAGCATTCGAGCTCGCTCCTCAGACTCCACAACAACAATGTCATCACCAGCCCTAGGAAGCCCCTTAAGACCTTCAATCTCAACTGGCATCGAAGGTCTAGCCCTATCAGTTAACTTGCCCGCTGTATCCCTGATAGCCCTTATTCTGCCCCACTCTGAACCGACAACCACATGCTGCCCACAAACCAAAGTTCCTGCCTTCACTATTGCAGTAGCTAATGGACCACGTCCTTTGTCAAGTCTAGCCTCTACTACATAAGCTTGAGCAGGGCCATCAACACGCGCTTTTAGATCCATGAGCTCTGCCTGAAGAAGTAAAGACTCCTCCAAGTCATCCAATCCAGTTTTTGTAACAGCCGAAACTTCAACAACCTGAACATCCCCACCCATCTCCTCCAGCTGCAAGCCCTCTGATGCAAGCTGGATTTTAACTCTCTGTGGATTGGCTGCTGGTTTGTCACATTTATTAATTGCAACTACAATCGGTACATTAGCTGCTTTTGCATGGGACATGGCTTCAAGAGTTTGAGGCATCACCCCATCATCAGCAGCTACAACAAGCACAACTAAATCTGTCACTGCAGCACCACGTGCTCGCATTGCACTAAATGCAGCATGACCAGGAGTGTCAAGGAATGTAATTGATGACCCTGATGGCATGCTCACAACAAAAGCACCCAGATGCTGAGTTATGCCTCCAGCTTCCTTGGCTGCCACTGATGTTTGACGCAAAGCATCTAAAAGTGAAGTTTTACCATGGTCAACATGACCCATGACTGTCACAACAGGAGGACGTGGAAGAATTTCTACACCTTCATCGGAGTGCTGTCTCCTCACATTAACCCCAACTTCCTGCATATAAAGATAACCCCTTTAATCAAACCAGCCAAAAGACAAGTCAACTGAAAGTCTAATCCCATAAACAAAAATGGCAGAGCCTTAAAAGCCAGCTCAAGAATCCTAGTGATCAATAGGTTTTATGGTTAGCATCTAAAAACCCAAATAATTCCTGTTATTTACAATCCTCAAATCAAACACAGTCATGCTTCAAGTTTTATTCGATAAATAGCCCCTGCTGCCTGCTGGTGATAGTAAAAAAGTGACATCCAATGATCGACTACCAGACAAATACAGTAGTTCCTTTGGCAGCATAAACTTACAAATTTCTTTTTAGGCAAAGAATCCGGAACCTCCATGAAATGAGACTTCCCAATTATCTTTCTGTTAGTGCAACAATAAAAGCATTATATAATTCTTGCAACTAAGAAAGAGAAATACCATGGCCACCAACTCTGAAACATCAATGGTGAGGGCATCAAATTCCGAGCCAGCCTTTTCCCCGACATTAACCAGAATGTCCTGCAAGGTGGCAATGGACTCACCGGTGCGCTTAGAGAGCTCAAGAACAGTCATGCCTTCAAATATGTCAACTGTTTTATCTTGCAAAGATTTGGCACTTCTTTTAAGTTTAGGAGGCACATATGGAGCTTCGACAGGTGGCTGGGTCTTGCTTCTATCCTTTTTCTTAAACTTTCCTTTAGTCTGGATCTTGAGACCAACTGCCTCATCATTATTTCTTCTTCTAGCCAATAGTTCTGGAGTGGCATGAAAGCACCTAAACAATATAAAGAAAATATTATTTGATCGACACATTCAAGTAGCAAAATTATCCAAGAAATTCAAGTTTCCAAATGAATACGTTTTATTGATAACCTCTAAATTGCAATTGGTATGGGCGTTGACATCAAACACTGGCAATGGTTACCAATTTACTTTACAGATGAAGCGTCCACAAAAATGCACTTCTACACTGATAGCATGAATGCTGAATAGTAACCATGCGTGTATTTACAATGACAAATAACAGGTAGATGCACTCGCATTTGACATGTATGCAACCACATTTATAGAATAAAACATAGGAAGAATTATTTCAAAGACAAATACAACAAAGGGAAAAGATATATGATAGTTTCTTATGTGTATCTGGTTCATTAAATTGTAATTTCCTTGATTGCAGCATGTTTAACACAAGATCAATTAAGGCAAGGTTCAGACTATGGTCAGGCAACCACCATATCTTGCCACCTAGGCTAGGCAGGTTTATCTTATTTCATCCTACTAATTACAGGGATCATCATGCAAAATATATCATAGCATCAAATTACTCTGCCAAAAGAGGGTGACATTACAGCCACCAGGCCAAACTAAAAAGGATTTAAAAGAAGTTGCATCAATCAACTTAAGTTAACGAAAAATACACTACCTATTGTAAACTGTAATTTTCAAGAAACAATTAGAAGGTGAGATAAATAGTGAAGGCAATAACTAAACCTAGCATTCCTCGGACTGAATGGAAAAAACACAGATAGATAGATAGATAGATAGAGAGAGAGAGAACAATGCTGGAAAGAAAGATGTCAATATACCTTATAAAGGACTCTCTTGTAGAGAAAATGTGCTTAGCCCATAAAAATGAGCTGAAAGAAAAATCTGCAGGACGAATTTTAAGAAGTTACTTATATTAAAAACGTGTTGGAATTTTGAACTAAATATAAATTTCAAATTAAACCACAAAAAGCAAATCATAGAGTTGGGAGTACAGATTTAGATGAGTTGGATTAGAAACTCATGCGTATCAAGTTAAACTGTGAAAGTATGAAAAACATCTATAAGTTTTCTTTTTTACCAGGTATCTCTTTGACTGAAGAAACTGCTTTTACAGCAACCTCAAGATTACTTAAATCTACTGCACGCCCTAGTGATGTTGAAGTCCAAGCTCTAATAGGACCAACATGAACACCCTGCAAGAGTCAGCGAAGCATCCTTCACATATGTAACAAGAGATGTGTTTAAAATACATCTGAATGTGAAAAAATGACCAAGAAGGTTGTATGCAAGGATATCAACATCCAGTTGATAGTAGCTTGGGTCACTTTTTGGGCTCATCTAGAGGAAAACAGAACGACAAAAGGTATGATATTCATATAACTATTACATACTTGATATAGAACTAAAATTTTAGCAAGTATTCTTTTAGAAATAAAGATGAATATGAGGAAATCATAAGCCAGTATCTTAATCACATGTTCTCTCCATTAGCTAAGATAAAAAAATCAATCAAATTTCACAATTCTCAAAGCTCAATTGAAATCCTCAATCCACAAAAGCTACCAGTAAAAAGATAAAAAGAGAAAATCATAGTTTACCCTTTTCCAAGCTGCTCTCCAAGCCATTCATATGCCTCTTAAAACTCTACAAAACCCAATGCACAAAGAAAAAAAAATCAGCAACTAACATGACATGAGAGATTGAAGTATAAATGATAAATACCATCAAATTTAAACTAATATTAAAAACATACCATTCAATATCCATTAATTCAACTTTTGATATCTAATCCAATCAAGCTTTTTCTCACAGTTACATGCCATAGACCATACTTTCATATGTTTTTGAGTCAATTCTGTTTAAGTTCATTAATCGTTTCCTCTTGTTATAAGTCTGCCCGACCTGTTTTTGAGGCATTCTACTGCTAGAACATCATTCATTGGGGCCTATGACATGCAACCTCAAATTTAGAACTTGGGTTTTCTTCTGTGGAGTTATAGAACTACGAGGTAAATTAAACAAAACAGTTAGAGAATACTAACCATTTCAATCAAACCCCTTTGGCTTACTGTGTCATAAGCAATGCATAGAAAACCTCGTAGAAACCAGACAACTCAGAACACTAACCGCTCAACAACAATTCAGAAGCATATGACTATTTGCTTCATGGAAGATGATGGCACTGTGTTTGGTGGTATTTGCCATATAATTAGAGCTAAAATTTATCTAGCCTTTTGAACACTAATGCAGAGTATTCTTTCATTTCTGGAACCAAATAGTGCAATTAATCACAGCATGATGAGTTTTTACACTCACATCTAATACTCATGCAGCTAGCTGAAACATTGCATCTGCATGATTTTACCACATAAAAAAAGTGAATGAAAAATTATTTTTAAATCGTTCAAATTGTAAACTTCTCTGGTAACTAATTTATATATCATGTTATACTCATTTTACTTGATTATATATATATATATATATATATATATATATATATATATATATATATATATATATATATATCTATTGTGTAAACATTTTAAATTGAGGGGTATTAAGAAATGAAGAGGTTTTGATTTAGAATTTGTGCTTTTGTGAAA